>MJUU01031891.1:0-19855 GCA_002080025.1 Modiolus philippinarum | reverse complement strand
TTTCCAATGCTCTATATGGACAAAGTAACACATCTCTATCATCGGTTGCATATCAAAGGATGGAATGAAAATTGGAATACATGGATTATTTAACCTTTGTGTCTTACTTAGAAATGGCAAATTAGGCGACAATCTAATTCCGTTTCCTTCGTATCTTAAATTTCCATCTTTCACAGATAAAGCATGTAACTCTCTAACCCTGTATGCTGTGGCTAATGCAACTAAAAACACTGTTTTCCAGGTAAAAAAATTATAATCACAAGAAAAAGCGGCTCAAAAGGGGGTCGCATAACCTCCAAAGTACGGAAGGTAAGTCCCAGTTCGGGAGAAGCGGTTTTAAAGTTGGGTTACCCTTGATTAGTTTAGAAAAATTTGTATTGTTACTAACTGAATCAACACTCCAAATATTATGTCTTGAATTTATGGCAGATCTATAACCTATAATAGTAGCTACTTTACACTTTTTGACTGAATGCAAATAAACAAACAAGTCAGCAATATCACCCACAGTAGCTGAACAGGGATAACTTGCCTTTCAGAACACCAGCTACTAAATATCTCCCATCTAACAGAGTACAACTTTCTTGTTGAGGGTCTGACAGATTCTTCGATGTATTTGGAAGCTTTTGAAGAAAACTGTGTTGAAGATTTTGATCTGGAGATATTTTTCACATGGCTAGATTTAGACTTTTTGGATTTTGATGTAAAGATAGCATCTGTTCTCAGACAATAGGTCGTGTAAAACAGGACGTTTTAGAGGCGCATTCACTATCAACTCTAGAAGCTAAGAAGCTAAGGAAACCAAGACTGTGCTAAAGGTGCCACAAGTAGAATCAAGCAATTTTCTTGTCTTACTTTTATCAAAACTTTGGGGATAAGAATGGGGGAGGGAATGCATTTGCATACATCCGCTGCCAACTCGCTGAGGGTCCGGATAAGGACTGCCCAATACTGGACACTCGGCATTGGCATGATTGGCAAAAAGATTTATGTTTGGAGTTCCCATTATTTGAAAAAAATACTGAACTATTGATGGCTTGAGAGTCCATTTGGTTACACGGACAACTTTCTGACCCCTCGAGAGCTTGTCGTCCAGACAGATCTTTTTCCCCGGAATATGAGCTGCATGTATGTACATATTGTGTCTTGTACACCACTGCATCATTTCATTAAGACAAAAGGGAATTGACTTGGTCCGCCCTTGTTTGTTTATACATTGTATATGCCACTACTGTGGTATTGTCGCACCTGATTAACAGATTCCCCCCGGAAATTCTGACAAGGCATTCCATACAGCCCTCATTTCTAGCCAATTGATTTGATGATTGACAAATTCCTTGGGCCACTGACCTGCCACATGACGAGGGCCCATATGTGCACCCCAAGCTCACTTGGATGCATCTGTCCACAATACAATGTGTTTTGTGTGTATATCAATGTAGGGGAACCCTTTTGAAAAAAATGCTCCTCTGTTGCCACCACATTAGGTGGTTTGTAAAATAAGAAGAACAGGAATTCTGAAATGGAGTCCATCTATGTGTGGGCACCAAAAGAAAAAAAGGTATATTAGGACTGGGCGCATATGCAAACGGCAATGCGGAACAATATCTATGCAGGAAGCCATTAGCCCCAACAGTCATAGGAAAAGGAAAGCCGGGGATTGGCGGTTGCATATGAAATCTGCAATTGCTTGACTGATTGCCGAGAACCCGCTCTCAGAGGGAAATCTAACCCTCTGTTGAGGTGGAATATTGCACCTAGATAGGTTATAATCTGGGATGGAACCAAATTGCATTTGTCCAAGTTGATTATCAATCCTAGATCTACCAATAGTTTTATTGTTTGATTCAGTTGCTGTAGTAACAACTGTCGAAACTGATTTTTCACTAACCAATCGTCGAGATACGTAAAAATGTGAACTTGTTGACTCCGTAGGTAACCCCTACAACAGCCATTATTTTTGTAAAGACCCTGGGAGCAACTTTGATGCCGAATGGCTTGGCACGAAACTGGTAATGAATACCCTGTACACAAAATCTGAGGTATTTTCTGTGAAGTGGAAACATCGGAATGTGCAGGTAGGCATCTCTCATATCTAAAGTGGACCCCCACTCCCCCGCGTGGAGGGCTTGAATGATTGACTTCAGTGATTCAATCTTGAAATGGGATTTTTCCATATACTGATTGAGAGGTTTTAGATTTAAAATTGGACGGAACAATAAAGAAGGTGCTGTAAAACCCCTGGCCTTCCTGGCCTTTCGGTACTAATTCTATAGCACCTTTTTCTAATAATTTTTTAACCTCGTCTAATATATTTGACCTATGTACAGTTTCTATCAAATTTGTTGTCCGTACTCCGGACTTTGGAGGTTTGCTTACAAAAATTATATTCAAAAACCTTCTTGGATAATTTTCAGCACCTAAGGATCGGAAGTTATCTGCTTCCATTTGTGAACAAAATTCTGTACATGACACTCTACTTGGGTTTGATCCTTTAACACTGAACATGGTTTTTCATTTTCTTTACTTCTGGGGACGAAACCCCAGCTGACGTGGCCCCTTTTTGAAAAGGATCTGAAACTTAATTTTGGCAACCTTTCTCTTGATTGTTTGACCTGTGTTTTTGCTTATGACCAGAAGACTTGATTTTTTAGCATTTGTCTGCAGAAAAGTCATTCTCTACGGAATTTTGCTTAACAACTTGCACATTTGAGTGCTTGGACTCTTGCTTTTCTACTTTTATCTGACGAAGATGTTGAGCTCCCTTCGCAACCCTAATGTTTTCTGCACTATCATGCAGTAAGTCAAAAAAACTTTCCACCAAATAAATTGGGACCTAAGGTAGACAATTGCTTTGATTTGTTTCCGGTAGAGTTGTTCTTGAAAGACATTAATGTGTAAGCCACGTAGATTTAAGAACTTGAAGTAAACCTTTCAGTGCAACAAGTCTGGTATCCTCATTGTCAACTTTTGCTATATAAGATGTTAGCAAAACACCATGTGACAAATGGCGCAATAAAAGTCTGGATTGAGAATCAATCTTTTTAAGCTCAATGTTGTGCAAGAACAAATCCCTATTCTTGAAATGAAAACACGATTTCTTTGATCCAACATTTTATTAGGACCTTGTTGAAAATTACAACTAACTAAACCCTCCTCTGCATTCTCATTTAAGTGAGGAGGGCTACAAAATTTATTAAAATGGTCACTATTGACCTGAAATCTTTCATCGTCAAAGGCCTTAAAAGTACGAACAGTGCCTTCATTAACAAATTCTTTATCAACTGCATGTAATGTATTTAGAACCACACCATCCAGAGGAAGTCGACATCTTGGTGAAACATTACTCCCTTTGTCATAAGACAAGTGATCAGCAACTGAATGATATTGGGTTTCTTGTTCACTTTCGCTTTCTATTGAAATACCTAGTTCCGAAGCTACCCTATTCATCAGGTTAGTGGAACACAAATTATTATTGATGGCAGTATGATCAACAATAACTTGCTCTGAATTTGGACCAGCTAATGAAAGTTTGATCTGAAAAATTGCCATCATTATTGTCACTCTTAGACCTGTTAGAGGACTAATCGGGAGCCATAACAGAGAACTCTGACTCATCTTCAGAGATGTCTTCATATTGATCATTGGAAAACTTATCAAACCTACGTCTGACATTATTTTATGTTGAAATGCGTGTAGATGCATTAGCATTATTTGCCAAACTAGTTGTAACAGAAATTGTTGTTTTAGACAATACTGTGGCAGTTGATGGTGAAATGCCAATCTATGAGATCAAAAAATCTTGCTTGGTTGCTGCATTGAACATCCACATATATGGATTTGATGGCATTTCACTTCTTGCTTGTGCATTCAGATCAATAGAACTGGAAGGGTTCATAAAAGATGAGGTACTTAAAAGATTAGTAGTTGAAGTACAACTGGTCCCCGTATGAGAACTTAAAGAACAACTTATCCCCACAAAGGGATTTTGAATATCAGATCCGTAGGAGGGCTAGAGATCACAGCCAGGCTTGTCCCCTTACGAGGACTTTTCGGGAGAGGCACATCATTCAATCTCGATTGTTGTTTCTTGCACGTTGATCGTGCCTTTTCAATCATTCTTTCCATATCCTGACATTTATCAGGTGACAAAGATGCACAAATTTTACTAGGAGCTTCAATATTTCACGTGCGGTGTTGAAAACAATCAGTATGATCACCCATACCATCATTGTAATCGGTCGACATCACCTTAAGTGAAGTTTAGAACAATGAACGTAAATACACAACGTAAATAAAAGATGTCTACCAATCTAAAAAACGGGTATAGACAAGTTAGCAAGGTAAAATTAGTATTCCAAAACGCAATTAAGTTCGGATCTTTTCGCTAGAGACATCATCATGGCTGCTGTCCGCACAAAACTGAAATCGAGTTTGGTAAGACAAGGGAGGTATTCACAGTGGGATCGGCGGGGAAATTTAAATCTATGTTCAGGCACATGGATACCTGTATGTCTTGCGAAGTGAGGAATATTTATCTAGACTTTTGGAACTTGATGACGAAAAGTTCCATATCAAAGGTTTTGTGGTTTTCTTTCTTACAGTCGTTATCTTTTTTTAATTTTCCGTCTCGTTTGTTAGACAATTTGCCAGTACATTTAAGATCTGCCTTTTGAGGTCGTTTTCCGTCATGTAATATAGTATTTACAATATTAATTACGATCTGATATAATCAGTATAATGTACATACCATATATTTCACAAAGCCTTCTAATGATTATTAGGACAAACTGTTAATTTGAACAACCTCTGTTACATGTAATTGTATCAGATTGGAATAAAACACTATTGTTCTTGTCCAAGGTTCTTAATCATGGCTCTGTTTACTTAGCATGACTAGGCATATCAACAGGTAATGATTAAGGGTTTGCCTTGACTATGCGGTGTAGTCAGGTCATAATATGCAGACAGATTTAATGGCGTTAGAAGTAGATAGAAAGGTGGGCAGAAAAGGTAAAATGTATATTTCCGAATGCCAACAGTGATGATTAACATCTGTGTAATGCTATCAAGCAGGGTGGTGAGCTTGCTTTAAACCCATTCCTCCACGGCACCATTTGCCTGCCAGTCTCCAGTCCGTCAACCACTCCACATGAAATCCGACATCCCTAAACTTTGTGGTGGTAAGTAAGTGTCTATTTCGGTCGGGCTAGAAGATACACAAAGTAAGGTAGAAATTGGAAAGAAAGAATGGTAAACATGTACTAGTGTATGACAGGTAAAATGGTTGAAAGAAGTTGTGCAGCTCACCTTATCATGTACTACTAAATATTCAAAGCCTGGCCACCAACAAATGTACACAGGCTGTGATGTGAAACACCACTATCTATGCAGTATAAATTCCCTTCTATATTTCTCGATAAAAGAGCAGACTCACAGGAATGAGTTTCAATGGCAAATTTCTTTTCCTTACGAATTAATCCTCTTTTCTAGTCGTAATCGTATGCTGCCCATGGCAGGAGGGTTGTTGTTATTTTTCCTTAGCCTCACGTTTATTGTAATCTGTCGAAGATCCTCTTTATATGAAATTTTGAGTCGTTCATTGTCAGATCTAAAATGTTACTTTTTTTAGCAATACAATGTCCTTGAATAAAAAATCGGGACATAACAAGAGTACGAGAGGTTTTTGTTTGTTTTATTGTTTGTTCTTATGTTTTTTTAGATCAGCAGAATTGTTCTAATAGTTCCTTGTCTCTCAACTCTGAAGTCCACAGCTGGCCAATAATGACAAAGGCTGATATTACTATCTTAATGAAAGACATTAAGAGGAGTATTAATCAACAGATCCAGTTGATGTCTATCGGTAAGATCCATTTTCTTTTCATTTTCAGCTTATAAGTTATTCAAACATTTCATACAAGATACCATACTGAATCTGCAAAGATCAAACTTAAGTATGATATGGATCTATTAGTTATATCTATATATACAGCTATGAATATTATGAAGCTTTGCTAAGAGAACACCAGCCTACAACCTACAGCATAGTAGTTTGATAGACCGACCATTCTTGTCGTCCAAAAATTGATCTAGTATTGCGATAGTAGGTTTGCTTTAAAATTCAAATTTAAATTTGATTATCTCAACAGAAAATCAAAAATCAAGTCAGTTTTGCCTTTCCATAACTTTCCAACTTTCCGAATATATTGTTTTTTACCAATTTATTTATTCGAGTATATGTACGACCAAAATAACACCAAAGGAAAAAACACATTATTTTCTCTTCTACTGTCGTTCGCCTTCACACTTAGGTATTTGTCTTCCTTCCGAGATTTTTAGTTTTCTGTAATCTTCTGCTGTTCCATACAGCTTTCCCTGGAGTGGTGTTGCAATTGGCATATCATATCTCTCAAGCCCCCATGTATGTCTGTAGGAAATGTGCTGTGTACTATCTTTCTCTCCACTTTCACACATTATATCATTTGAGCCACTTTTCAGATATCGAGTCTGTTAGGTCATTTCCTCAGCCGAAAGATGGTATTTTCTTCTGATCTTGACAGTTGATGGTAGCTGTCTTGTTGCTGAGGAGTACTGATCAGAGATTTTAATGTTAGTTTTCATTTCTGTGAGCCTGGCTAGATGCTTTCCTTGTTGATGTTCAGCAAGGATTCTTAAAAACTCTTGAAACATACAACCAGTATAATATGAAAAAATGTGACGAATGTGTCTTCATTATACTGAATTTACCATTTTAATAAATGAATAAAAAAAGAAGGGAAATTGGGAATGTGTCAAAGAGACAACGACCCAAAGGGAGTAATAACAACTCAAAGCCACCATAAGATCTTCAATGAACGGCGAGGAAACCCCACACCCAACCGCAGGTCGGAGTCGGCCTCTAAATAAAGAGTAATCAAGTTCAGCGAAATAAACATCATCCTAGACTCCTATAGACATAAAGTAAACTATCTAGAGAACAGACAAGACACACAAAGGCTTAATAAATTTCCTGACTTGCGGCGGGGGTTAAACTAGTTCCTTCCCCCTATAGCCAATGTGATAAATCAAAAAACAATCGTATCAACAGTAAAATTCAGTTGGCAGCAGGACTGAGTCAATTGTGAAAATGAAGCTGAAAGAACTAAATATACGGACATAAACATGAAATCACAAGTTAACTGACATGCCAGCTCTACATTACATAGTTCATATTATCTTGCCTTCCCATTATGTATAGCTCTGTTTTTCAAATGAACGAAAATACTATCAGACAAATAGTGTTGCAAGAAGCTGTAATTATTTAAATAACCAAATACCGAAGTTACTGTAAATTCAAATTCTGCATATGCGCATTTCGACAACTTATGTCTCTTCAGTGCAGATAAAATCTAAACGTTTGGAAGACCATACAATCAAATAAATGATTATAGATGTAATGGTGAGATGAGCTGCAATGTAGAAATGTAGATTTTAGAATATCAACTGTGATAGTGGTGATTATCATCTTTTTAACGCTATTGACATTAGAAAATCATGTTTGTCGGAGAGCTAGATTTGAACTCGTACCTCTACAAAACACAGTCCGTTAACACCTCACGACCACGGGCACCATTTTAAAAGGTGCTACTAAATCGACGAAAATACTATATCTGTGGCAGATGTTCAATTTTATGTTGCCATTACTACAAATATTTTTTTTTATCTTTGACCGGTTGTATTATGATATACTGGCAACCCGTCCGTCCATCCACACGTCGTACTCTGATGCATTGATTTTTGTTCTTGAAACTTTTCACAATCTTTTGTATGACGGAAATGGAAAAAGGCCCCCGTTTTGATTAAACTTCAAAACGGCTGAGATCTCTTCTCTTTTAACCATGCATATACATTGAAACGGAGAGATGCCTGGTTTACACAGATTCAAATACCGGTATTGAAATTGATACAAAAAGTCTTTACATACATTGTGTCACGGTTTAGACTAGTTTCACTGTATATTCCTATAATTCATGATGAGTTAAATTTAATTATTCATACTGCGTGTCCTGAAAACATTTCATATGAACCAAAAATGCGAACATAAGCCAATATTTTTTTTATTTTGCTAGGTTTACTGGTTAATTCAACAGTTATCGTGTCGGCAATTTGTTTAAATATTTTTTAGTCTTTTAAGTCTTTATAGCCTTTACGTTTCGATGTATACAGTAAAGATTCTATAAATTATCTGAAGAGTGTAGAATGTTGAAACTAGAAATTGTGCTTGACGTATTGATACATTGTATTATAATGGTGAGAACACAAGTAACGAATAGGTTTTTGGACCTCGTTTTCGATTTATTCCATGTTTGAAAAATGGCGGGTGAAAGGCTCTTTCTGACTTTTAACTTTCTTTAATATTGGGATAGCTTCGTTTCCTCCCATTTAAAAATAAATTTAAAATTAAATTTTCTTACTAACCTTTTAAAAGGAGTTACTGCTTTTAATGACAAGACTTTCATATTACGGGGCAAACTATTTTACCTATATATCAAAAGATGAACGTGCATCGACAAACGAATACCGAAGCAAGAATGGGGAAAAGGGGAATTCTAAAATTATAAAATTAAAGACACGGTAATTAATATCAAACACGAATTGAGACATTATGACAAAAAAAAACAAATAAACAAAAATGAACATGAACTCCACATAGCAGAGTGAACCCCTACAAAAACTGAGGTACAATCAGTTGCTCCGGAAGGGTAAGCATGATCTGCTCTACGCGTGGCACCCGTCACACTGCCAGTGAAAAGTCTGGTTTTGTCACAGTCGATGTTAGTCAGTCCGGTAACAAACTCTGGATCTACCCAAATTTGTGAAATAGAAACATTGAAGCGGTCTGTCAAATCATGGTGACGACCGTAAAACTTTTGTGGTGAAAATTGCAACAGTTGATACCCTTGATGTATAAGTTTTTGAGACAGTAATATCGCTCTGTTGACAAAATTGCTGTACAAACTACAGGCACGACAATAGCGAATGAGTTGTGAAATGTACACGCCGTATACCTGACGAATTCGAAGGATCTGATTCAAGTATACCGAGTCTTTACTTATTACTTCCTTAAAATGTTATTTGTTTTACTAGGAATGGAATGTCCTGATAACAATCGTAGTCATTCAATGATATCACAATTACAAGCGGTCATTATGAAGGAAGTTGACATCAAAGTGGATAAAAAGATAGGTAACTTATGATTCGAAAATACTAGGCAGATATTAAATAAAATAACTACAAACAACGTGTTTTCAAGCTTTATTGGGTAATACTATTCAAAACGCAAATGTTTTTGCATTCTTTCGGAAAACACAAAAATACCGAATTTACTGAAAATTTAGTCTCTGCATATGGTCATTTCGCACCGTATGTCTCTTTAGTACAGGTGTCACATCAAACCATTTGAATGTTAAAAATCTGATAAACAACAAACACTATTGTCCAAGTGCGAGTCGAGAAATTCGTAATTCATGTAACCCAGCGAGTTTTATTTATGTTCCTAGATGTATTGTGGGTAAAATATAGACGAAATAGAATGATTTTATGGGACTAGGGTTATCATGTTGACTGTCTTTAGCTTTTACCATTAACAAGTTACCTGCAAACATGTGTAGAGAAATTATCTTAGTTATATCTGTTCAACAGGTTTTTGATATTTTTGAAAAAGTGTAGTTTGAGACTCTCTGTTGTTCAAAGCTGGTCAAAATAATTAGAAGTAGTCAGTGTTTAGTGCTAATTACCATATGCATATGCTTTTCTGACACTAAAATGCGCTACTTCCATGTCATAATATATTGTTTTAAACAAGATGCAACTGTAATTTATGTCAATGGTACTTTCAATTCATGTCCATTTTCGCAACTGCTACTTAAAACTGGTGTAATCAAATAGATCCAGATTTCAGCGACAACGTTATATTTCTCTTGTTTACTTGTTTTCTCCAGTTTTTGGAGTACAAATAATGTTTTGATACGATTAAAGCGCTTGTTTTAATTATAATTTACAATGAAGGGTATGGAGTACAAGCATTTTTCCGTCAGAACTAACACAGTTCCAAAGTATATTGATAGAACACATTTAACGAATACTTCCATTAGAAAGTTTTATAGCCATAGGAATTTTTTAGCCCATATGCAATTTCCATTTAACAACCAAACATCCAATCATGTTAAGCCGTGTGTTATGCTGAATTTGCTTTGTACGTGAATGTACATTCATCTGTCTGTCCGTACGTCATGTCGGTCGTTCCTTTGTCTGCAAGTCATTTATGTCGCATTCTCAACTCCTACATATATGGGTTTCATTTAAATACATGACTTAGTTGCATTTAACATCGGGGAACTTCCTGACGGTCGGGAATAAGAAACAATGTGTGTGACATACGTCGCACTTTCTCAACTTGTACAGAAGAGATTGGTTTTAAACATGGTAGCAATTTCTAAATTAAAAAATGTTTAGAACTTAAAAATTAAGTTATTCAAGTCAGTTGTACAAATGTGGTGAAGGGTAAATGCTTTACTATAAGAAAAAATTATACAAGAATATATAACCGTGTGTGACAAGGAACGTCGAGTTTTTCAGACTTTATTACTTGTAATATAGGTGTATGTCAATGTAACAACGGCTGTAGAATACCGAAGGAACAAAGGAGGGAAATCCACAAAAATCGAAGTCCAAAGACATGGCCAAAACGAGAACACAGAAAACAATGGCACCAGACACAAAACAATGACGTTAGACAGACACAAAGCACATAAATAGAAATCGCAACATTCAAAACAAAGGCACTCACAGTGTGAACTCCAGTGAAACTGAGAGTGACACCAGGTGTTCCGGAAGGGTAAGCATGTCCTGCTCTGTTAACAGCACCCGTCACACTGTGAGTGAGTCGATCCAGGAAAATGTCAAAGTCGGTAGTCAAATCCGGAAAGACTTGAATCTAGCTGAAAATGTCCACTTTCATTTGAGATACTGACACGTTATATCTTTCAATGATGTTATGGTGACGGCCATAGAATTTCTTGAGGGTAATCATTTATCTCACTCTTTATTTGAATGGTATTATTCAACTTACTCCACTTGTTAAGTGAAGAAACATTTGAAATTTACATTAAATCATTTATCATGTTGTATGCCGATGACACAGTTCTTTTTTTGAAAATACATGAAAGTATGCAACAAAGACAAGGTACGCTAAGGCCTTTATTTTGTCCTTATATTAAAGTGAAATATGCAAGTATTCATTGGTTTAAAAAAAAACATTTAAATAATCAAAGTTTGAAAAACAATAAAGATGTCTAACATTTTAAATAATTTAGCAAAAAGAATAATTAAGAATAATTAGCCAATTTTCAGAAAGATGCCCATTAATTGCCATTTTCTGCACACTCTTCTAACTGGCAAACATTGGTGGTTGTTATGTCACAAAGAAAATGTAATTGGCAGAAATTTAGATTAAATGGTTCAGAGCTTCAATTTGAAGACATCATAGTTTATATTTATGTAAATATTATAGCAATAACGGAAATATTAATTACAAAAGCAAAGCCCAATGTTACGCATGTACGTATATGTTTTTGTTACAGATATGTTGCACGGTTAGCGCCTAAGATTGCTTAGTAAAATTATGTTAAATCTTGAAATAATTTAGATTGAACAAATTGTCAGTTATGCCGATCTTTTACTTCACGTTGGCTTACTTCCAAAATGTAGTGTGACGGGGATTCTTGTCAATTTTTACTCTTTTTTAGCTCACCTGTCCAAAGGCCATGTGAGCTTTTGCCATCACTCGGCGTCCGTCGTCCGTTCGTCCGTTAACTTTTATTCAAAGATCTTCTCCTCTGAAACTGCTGGGTCAATACTGACCAAACTTAGCCTGAATCATCACCAGCGTATTATCTTTCAAGTTTGTGATTTTTATGTCCGTAGACCAAACAACATGGCCGCTGTTACTAAAAATAGAACATAGGGGTAAATTGCCGTTTTTGCAAATTACTCGAAAAACGTTACAGATATCAAAAATCTGACACGTGGTAAAAATGATCAGCATGATGAGATCTACCCGCCTTGCAATTTTGAAGAATATTCGATAACCCATCTTGGATTTATTGCCCCTTTTCCGTAAAATTTTCGGGTTTTTTTTACTTTTAGTCTTATATATTGAAAATGGTAGAAGATAGAAATAAAGTTTAAATTACAAAAATGGTCAACATTTCCTACAATTTTGAAGAAAATCTGACAACCCACAGAGGAGTTATGGCCCCTTTTTCTTTGAATTTTCATGATTTTTTAACATTTTTACTTTTATTTGAAAAACTGTTTGAGATGGAAGTTAAATGTAAATTACAAAAGTGTTGAGCTTTTCCAGGACTACAATTTCTACATATGTCCAGCAGATTAGCATCTCATCCAAGATGGCCGCCACTAGGGAACAAAGTTTAACATAGGACCCTATGGGAAATGCATTCAAAGATCTTCTCTGAAACCACTGAGCCACTGTGGACCAAATTTTGTCACAACAGTCCTCAGGTGACCCCTTTTAAAGTTTGTGATTTTTGTGGTTGTACCTCATCCAAGATGACCGCCAGCGAGGAACATAGTTTAACATAGGGACCTTATGGGAAATACATTCAAAGGTATTATCTCCTGAAACCACTATAAGCCAATAGGAACCAAACTTGGATACAATTGTCCTTGGCTGGTCCCCTTTAAAGTTTGTGATTTTTATGTTTGTACCTCATCCAAGATGGTCGTCAGCACAGGACATAGTTTAACATAGGACCCTATTGGAAATGTATTCAGAGATATTCTTCTCTGAAACTACTGAGCCAATTGGAACCAAACTTGGTCACAATAGTCTTTAGGTGGTCCCCTTGAAAGTTTGTGATTTTTATGTTCATACCTCATTGAAGGTGAATGCCAGCAGAGAACATAGTTTAACATAGGGACCCTATGGGAAATGCATCCAAAGATTTTCTCCTCTGAAACTACCAAGCCAAATTCAACCAAACTTGGTCAAAATAGTCCTTGGCTTGTCCCCTTCAAAGTGTGTGATTTTGACCTTCGTACCTCATCAAAGATGGCCGCCAGCGTAGAACATAGTTTAATATAGGGACCCTATGGGAAATGCATTCAAATGTTTTCTCCTCTGAACCTACTGAGCCAATTGGAACCAAGTTTGGTTACAATTGTTTTTGGGTGGTCCCTTTCAAAGTTTGTAATTTTTATGTTTATAACTCATCCAAGATTGAAAATGTAACATGTGGTGAACTGATTTATAGTATGAATGGGTGGTCTCTTCGTGACAATGAATAAAACCAGTCACCAGGTGAGCGATACAGGCTCATATGAGCCTCTAGTTTGCTAAAGAGTGTAACCACAAACTTGATAAACCTCTACATCATAAAATACACGGAACTTCGTGTTGTCAGTCATGTGCTTCGTATTTGATGAAAAGTGAACTGATCATATAATGCAGTGTTGCATTTATTTTTGCCATTTTTTCATCTTCAATTTGAGGGGTTAGGAGTTTGTTTGGTCCACAACAGAATGAAACCCCTTGTTATATGAGCATTGGTTATGTAACCAAAGGTTTGTTGTGTATTGACTGAAGAGTCTTTGTTGCTTTTAATGACACAAAAATTAACCTCTGCAAGATTTCTATTAATATTTTTCAGATTACAGAATATAAATTCATTTACCACATCTATTTAGACATCTGTTGATAATTGTATTGCAGAAAATTCGAAAACTCCATGTTAGTGTTGAAAGTCAGCTCTGCAAACCCATACATTGTATAGGAGCCAGAAAACAAACTAAGATCTTGAAAAGCAATAAACATACCAACAATGAGTGTATGGAATCTGATCTAAGCAAAAATATGAATAAGTTCACTAAACCGAAGACATAATTAAACATATCTTTTTAACTGAAAGCAATCAACAATAATATTGTGGTTAATGAAATGTAGCAATTACACAAATTTAAATCGCATTCGTGTTAAAAGGACAGCAATTTGAGTAGCACTGAAAAAAAAGAATTAAGCATATTATCGTTTTGTCTTCCGTCAACAAATCATCAGTCTAGATTCAGGAAGCTATCTATACAAAATGGATATAATTACAATTAATTTTTTTAATTAAAATATCCGATTTTGCACAAATTGCCTGTATCCTCATTTTCAAGGGTAAAACAGCACGGACAAGTTATAATTGAAGTCGGTCAGGTTAGGGATGACGTTTCGACTTAAACGTCAATTAATTTTTATTTCGCCTCAACGAAGTTGAGGGGACTATTGGAGTACACCCGGCGTCCGCGTCTGCGTCCACGTCCACGTCTTCGTCCGCGTCCGCGTCCGCATTTGGGTATATATCTTGGTAACTATGCAGGGTAGGGTCACCAAACTTTACATGCAGGTGGACCTTAGACTATCTCACAGCCTCCGAGAAAATTAAGTCTCTCTGACCTATATTTTAAGCTTGAGTGGCTTGCATTTAAGTTTGCATCCAAGTTCATATCTTAGTAACTATACATAGTATATGATCATCTAACTGTGCATTTGCATGCATCTCTGATGGAAGGTCAGCATCCAGGCAAAATTAGGTCACTTTGACCTACATTTTCCGCTTGACCGACTTACATTCAAGTTTACGTCCGAGTTCAGATCTTATTCACTGTACATGGTAGGATCATCTAACCTTGCACATGCATGCATCTATGATGGTAGGTCAGCATCCAGGCAAAATTTGGTCACCTTGACCTACATTTTCCGCTTGAGTGACTTACATTCAAGTTTATGTTTGAGTTCAGATCTCGGTCACTGTACATGGTACATTCCTCTAACCTTGCCCATGCATGCATCTCTGATGGTAATTCAGCATCCAGGCAAAATTTGATCACTTTGACCTACATTTTCCGCTTGACTGACTTACATTTAAGTTTACATCCAAGTTGATATCTCAGTCACTGTACATGGAAGGATCATCTAACCTTGCACATGCATGCATCTCTGATGATAGGTTAGCATCCAGGCAAAATAAGGTCACTTTGACCTACATTTGCTGCTTGACTTACTTACATTTGAGTTTACATCAAAGTTGATATCTCAGTCACTGTACATGGTAGGATCATCTAACCTTGCACATGCATGCATCTCTGATGGTAGGTCAGCATCCAGACAAAATTTGGTCAAGTTCTTGTCAGGGATCAGATCTCAGATACTGTACATAGTAGGATCATCTTGCATGTGTGCATATTTATGCATCTATGATGGTAGCATTCAGACAAAATTTGGCCACTTAAACCTACATTTTACGCATGTATGACTTACATTAATGTATACATTCGAGTTCATTGCTAAGTAACTGTACATTGTTGGTTCAGGTAACCTTGCATATGCATGCAATTTTGATAGTATTTCAGCATCCAGGCAAAATTTGGTTGCTGCGACAATGTGCCATAACGAACTTTGTATATCTTGATTACCTATGTTTTGGTATATTAAGACTATTTCGTTTAGAAAAAATAAGGAAAATGAGTATTTTCGTTAAAAATTGCAAGAATTTACGTAAACGAAAAGTAGCAGGTTACATGAATTACGAATTTCTCGATTCGCACATGGACAGTACTGACAAATTGTCCTACGAAATCTAAATGATTCCAAAGTCAGCTAAGGGCAGGGCTAAATGACGTAACAAAATAATACGCCTACGTCAAGTTTTGGCGGAAAGTAGCTTAAATTTCAAATTATTCTTTACATGAAGTATCTTTCATTAGCTATGATGAAGGTAAATAAAACGTAACGTGCGAAGTACATTTTCATTGGTTGTGTTTACTATTTTCTATATTTTGGCAGCCAGAAAGGTCATAGTAGATACTATGTTGTTAAACCGCGTTGTAACCCAAACAGAAGACCTGAAAAAGTAGTTATCACAGCACTGCGAACACAATTCCCCATTGTAAGGTCTTGATGATATCAAGACGCGGGTGTCATGAACATACAGGATGGTGTACATCATGCGTTTGAAAACCAAAAGTACACAAAAATAACTGAAAAACTAGATTTTCAAAACTTGTGATAAAAATCCAACATAATTAAGTGTTTATAGCTTCTAAACTTCTAAAAACCATTGAACCGAAAAACCACTTGCAATGTCTAAATTTGAAGAAATTTTGTTAAACCTCAATGAGTATCTCCATCATTATGCATAATTCTGTACTAAGATGAAATTGGCTTTCCTTTTTATTTGAACTCTATTAGTTTTTACACATATTTTAGTATAAAGATTTCCGAATATTTTTATTTGACCTGGAATGAAGAGATATAAGTTGTCGAAATGCGAATATGCAGAAAATAAGTTCACAGTAATTGGGTATTTTGTTATTTATTACAACTGGGCCGATGCCATTGCTGGTGGACTGTTAGTCCTCCAGGGTAGCCAGTACATCGGTGCTGGCACGAAACCCGATTTTATTTTAAAATTTGCAATATCAAAATTTCAGGACATTTTGTTACATGTAAACCCTAAAAAGAAATCTTAAATTTAAAACGATATTTAAGCATAGAGCAGTTTATTGATACCAAAGCCGTGTGTACCGGAAGAATAAGCATCTCCTGTGAAATTCTGTAAAGGTCTCTAAAGAACAAAACAAACTGTCCAAGGGGGAGATATGTGCAAACTTCTGACACGGATATCCCATAGAGATCAACAAGTTCATGATGTCGACCATAGAATTGACATTTGAATTATTTGTCTTTTTTGTGTTTACTCTTCAAATTATTTTTGATCTTAAAATTGTAAAACACAGAGTGATAGTGGAGTCTCCGCTTAAAGTACATTAAAAATATTCCAAATTTAGGCAAAACCAAGAGACAAGAAAGTTGCAATCCATTCAATTTCAGTACATGGCCATACAGCTCATGTGATTATTGCAGTTGGAGTTAAAATGTGTTATGGTCTCATGCTCATTTACTCCATATCCTTTCAAAAAAATTTCGGTACCGGCACTAGCAAAAGCCAGCGGCAGGGTCTTTGACTTTTTATGCCCCCGCGACGATAAGTCGGGGGCATATTGTTTTACCCTCGTCCGTCCGTCCGTCTTCCGTCCGTCCGTCGTCCGCGCAACTCCTCCTACAGTTTTTATGCTAGAAAGTTTTTATTTTGCACATCATTTGTACATATATTGAAGATGTGCATGTGGTAAGGATTTTGATTTTGGTGCATTATTGTAAAAAATATACATTGTTGAACTTAGTCATTTTTGGTGATTTTTCATAGAGGGTACATAGTTTGTCCGCGCAACTCCTCCTACAGTTTAATGCTAGGAAGTTTTTATTTTTCAGATCATTTGTACCTATATTGAAGATGTGCATGTGGTAAGGATTTTCATTTTGGTAGTCATTGTTTAGTGTATTTGTGGTAGAGGGTACATAGTTTGTCCGCGCAACTCCTCCTACAGTTTTGATGTTTTTTTTTTGCACATTATTTGTAAATATACTGATGTGCACGTGGTAAGGATTTTGAGTTTGGTGCATTTTTTGTAAAAAAAATATACATTGTTGAACTTTTTTTAGGTGATTTTTCATAGAGGGTACATAGTTTGTCTGCTTAACTCCTCCTACAGTTTTAATGCTAGGAAGTTTTTATTTTGCAGTTCATTTGTACCTATATTGAAGATGGGCATGTGGTAAGGATTTACATTTTGGTTTAATTTTTGTCAAAAATGTACATTGTTAAACTTAGTCATTTTTTTGTGATTTTTTGATAGAGGGTATATAGTTTGTCCGCGCAACTCCTCCTACAGTTTTGATGCTAGGAAGTTTTTATTTTGCAGATCTTTCGTACCTATATTGAAGATGTGCATGTGGTAGGGATTTTGATTTTGGTGCATTTTTGTCAGAAATATATATTGTTGAACTTTGTCATTTGTAGGGTGATTTTGTAATAAAGGGTACATAGATTGTCCGCACAACTCCTCCTAGAGTTTTGAGGCTAGGAAGCTTTAATTTTGCAGTTCATTTGTACCTATATTGAAGATGTGAATGTGGTATGTATTTTGATTTCGGTTCATTTTTTTTTCAAAAATATACATTGCTCAACTTTTATATTTTTTTTTTTGGTGATTTAGTAATAGAGGGTACATACCGGTATTTAAATCTGTACAACCCAGAATAACATGTGTTTAGCGGGGGCATCATATGTGTCTTACAGACACAAATATTACTACAAAATCCCAATTTGATTCAACCTTGCGCTGGGGCATGTCATCCTCTAGTTTTTTATTTTCATGGCCATTTATAGAAACTATCGTCTGCTTCCTTTTTTAATATCAAATGTTACAAACAGGTATTGTATTTTACACCAAACCTCTTGAAAGACTCAGACTCGCATCTCGTGTAGTGTCTAAGCCTAATTAACACATCTGGTATTAAGATCTAAATATTAATTTTGTGTGTATTTTTTTTAAAGCTGGTGTGCCCCCCCCCCCAAAAAAAAAAAAAACATAAGATAAATAAAGTTGCGACCTCAAGCATGAATAACGTCTGTCACGTTCAAAAACAAATGCAATAGAAAGTTTTTTATATCCCAAGATCGAGAATTCGGGCATATTGTTTTTGTCCTGTGTTTGTGTCTGTCTGTGCGTCCGGAACTTTAACCTTAGCTATAACTTTTGTACTATTAAAGATGGCTTTATCAAACTTGGCAAGTATATAGGTCCAGTCAAGAGGAATATGAATGTGCAAGAACAAAGTAGGTCAGTTCAAAGGTCAAGGTCACATACGTCAAAATTTAAGTCTTAGATCCATTTTCATATGTTTTATATGCAAAGAAAAAATCTTGTTTTCAGTTAAAATTATGATTTACGGATCAGTTGACTTTAGGAATTAGCTACTTTTCTAGGTCAGTTGCAACTTAACTTGAATTAATTGGAAACAATCGACTTTGAGACATGGAAGAAAACACGAGAAATTTTAAGAAATTCGGCAACTTGATTTATTAAGGGGTTATACAAATTTCTCTAATTTCTAGCAAATCTAACCAACGCCTGGCCGATGTGATAAAAACATTTCTCATTTCTAGTGAGAGAACAATTCGAGTGAAATTTCCCGCCAAATTTATTCGGAACATAATCATCGGGGTTTTACATTATGTCATTTGAGAAAAATTGTCTACAACTTAAACACGTTAATTATGAAATTTTTCACATCTTGTTAAATAAATTTTCAAATGTTTAAAAACTCGACAAGTCTCGTTTTCAAACATTTGCAAAATTTATTTAACTCGATGTGAGAAATTTCATAATAACTTGGTTCTCGTTGTAGAAACTATATTTACACTCTTCCCGCTACATTCAACCAAGGGGCAAAACTTGAACTGAAACGAAGTCAAAAGTATACACCCCAAGCTTACATAAACGGTCGTTTAAAAGACATCAATGTATACAATTGTCATCATTTTCGTTTGATATGTATATACTTTGTAGTCTTTTTAAGGTGGTAAGTCTAAAATAGAATGTAAGCGTGGGCTGGAAATATTGATTTCGACTAGCGAAAGTTTTGCCACTTGGTTGATCTTAGCAATATTGATGCAATAATAAACACTACTGCATTTTGGCAATACTGAAAATTGGCATATTCCAATGTGCTTTTTGTTAAATCGAAAACAATTAACATTTTTCTTCATACAACAAGTTAAACTTTTTCCTTCACGATCATAAATTTCGTTTCCACATCAATCACGATCATTTTTGGATGCAAAATGAACAAAATCAAATTTTCGTATATATCGTTTACCTAGTAAAAAGCAAGCCCATCATTATC
>MJUU01031890.1:30421-44979 GCA_002080025.1 Modiolus philippinarum | reverse complement strand
CATGAGCAAAACAGAACATATCTTCACTAAGTATGTAATAACTGCATGTACATGATGTTATCTGATATAAACACAAAAAGGAGCTTAACAAATAGTAACATTATAGAACAGCTATCTAGTGAACATGTAGTCAGATCAGTTAGAGCTTACTGAAAGTCTGAAATGACAAAAATAAAAAACAAAGTCCATATTTTGGATACTAGAGCATGTAGAGAGATGATATATGGTAAGCTTTGGATGGTTTACAGATGCTATCCCAAAAAAGTTTGCTTCTAAATCAAATAAGACTTTGATATATAAATACATTTTATTGGGTACTAAAATATAACCCATTCATTGATTGTGATGGAAATCAGGTCAAGGGGCAATGTCACACTGATTGAAATATATTGAAAATGTCTGAAATATTTCCTAGTCAATAACGAAAAAAGTAAAAATTTTATTGAGTATTAGGTATGGAAGAAAATAAATAGAAATTTTCAGGAATATTAGGACCCTATACAGTAACTCTATACAGTCCACATTCAATTTAAATTAAACTGGTTCTCACATAAAGTTGCTACTTGATTTGTGCACCCTGGTGCCATAAAGATTTTTTACTGGGTTCTCCCGATGGGAAATCCAGTTATTGAAATGGCGATGCACGGCGGTTGGGCGGCTGCCAGATCTTGAAGCGCAACGCCTCTGTAACTGTTCAGCAGAATTTCATGAAACTTTGTATGTAGCCAGGACATCATGTGTAGATGTATATATTGTCAGGGATTTTTTATTTTGAAATTTTTTTCAGGAGTTATGCCCCTTTGAACTTAGAAATCAATAGGTGTTTTGACCATATGTTTGTAAGCCCAACTCCTGTAACTGTTCAGCAGATTTTCATGTAACCGCTTGACATATTGATATATCTAGGTGAGATACAGATCAAGTTCGAATTTGGTTCCAGTTTGTTGATTTTGTACAGAGTCATGGCCCTTGGATTTAGTGAAATTTTAAAAAATATAGGTTTCCGGAGTTTTTTTCTGTAACCACTTTGCACATTGATTTGATACTTGGTGCATGAATGTATGTAGGTGAAATACAGATCAAGATTGAATTTGGTCATCATCAGTGGATTTAATACAGAGTTATGGGCCTTGGACTTGGTAAAATTTTGGAAAATATACGTTTCCAGAGTTTCTTTCCGTAACTGCATGCCATATTGATTTGATATTTGGTATATGAGTGTATCTACTTTGTAGTGTGGTCATGATTGGTTGATTTTGTGCGGAGAACCAGTCCTTGGACTTAAGTTAATTTGTGAAAAACATCGGTTTCTCCACTGTTTCTTTACAATGCGTGAACATGTTGATTTTATATATGGTATATCATTGTATATATGTTTATAAATTACTGATTAAGTTTAAATTTGGTTCCTGTGGAATGATTTTGTTGACATTTATGGTCGTTGAACTTGATATTTTTTTTGAAAAACTTTTTCTATGCATTAACTTTACATATTAATTTGATATTTGTTATGGTTATGGTTACATCTTGGTAAGGCACACATTCTGTTTGATTTTTGTCTCGCCCGCGGCGAAAGTCGCGAAAGCGAGACATATGCGTGCAAAGTATGTGTTGGGGTTTTTCTGTCGGTATAACTGCTGATCAATAAAAATTCAGATTGTAAAAAACATTGACCTCACGTGCTTTCTATGTTAAAGGGAAATAATTTTTGGTTGCATGTATTTGCATATAGTAACACACAGATCCGGGTTTTAGTTAAACTATAGCTAATAGCACTGCGTAAATTTATAACTATATAAGTAAAATTTTGAAAAGTTTTCTGTTTTAGCTACTCGTATAATTTAATATTTATAAAAAATATATTTCAATAAAATTTATTTTTAGAATTTTTTCCAGCAATATTTTTGACCGACGAAGAATTTGCATCATACAAAAATTGACGTCGGATCAACGTCGAAAGCCGACCAAATGTAGACTCATTAAATTCAGACGTCGATCCAACGTCGGTATTGGGTAAACTGACGTCGCGACCACATATCAACCTAAATCCGGCGTCGATATGGCGTCATGTGTTTGCTGGGCTCCTTTTCACCGTCATTTACGATTAATTCTCCATCACTGATATCGGAATACACTATACTGTCTTTGTTATTTGTTTCTGTTACTGTTTTTGGCTTCTGTTCATTTTTAGAGTCTTTGTAGATATTGTGAAACTTAAGGATATGCTTTTTCACATGCGATCTCCTACTGAATTTGGCTTCACATCCAACTTCTGGACAATCCCATTTTTTTCTGTCTTTATTATCATGTACTTCCCTTTTATGTCTTTGGTAATTCTTTTTATTCTTCAACACTTTTTGGCAAATGCTACATTGAATCTCATCATCCTGTTTACCCATCGTTTTACACTTATTAATTTACGTCTGCACTGATCGATATCTTAACGGTTGTTTGATAATACGGCCAGCACGTGTTTTAAACGGTTCCCTGGACTCCAACTGGACACTTGTCGGTTCCTTAGCACCGCCCGGTAACAAGTTTGTTGTCGGTGCGTCTGTTCCATTTAAATCTTTGTTAATTTCTTTTTCCTGCACTTTGTTAAAATGTGCACTGTCAGATATTGTTTCTCCGGTAATAAATTGATCTTCTTCATTTTTATCTTCGAATACACTTAAATCCGGAAATTTCGCATCTAATACTGTCTTATTTGGTTTAAACCATGATATTGTTTTTTCTCCCTTATATGGTTTGAGATTGTCTGCATGAATTATCACATGTGGAGAATTTTGCGAATGTTGAATTTTAAATAAAACATCCGTCAGCTTTTCAGTGATTATCCACGGTCCGGTCCAGTTTCTTGACATTTTCTTCTTAGCTCCAGACATGACCTGAGGTTGATAACGTCTCACTAAGTCACCAGGGGCATATTTTAATTCTTTTATACCTCTATTGTAATATTCTTTTTGTCGTTCAGCCGTCTGCTTTAAAGTCTTTCTAGCAATTTCATGTGTCTTTTCGAACTCTTTCCTCAATTTAGCTACAAAATAATGTTCATTAGGTTCTGTAAAATCGTCTTCGTCCTTCTCTAATGGAGATAATATATCTAGGGGCATTCTCATCTCATCACCAAAAACCATTTTGTGCGGCGTAATTCCCGTGCTTTGATGTGGCGTTGTATTATATGCCATAACAATATAATCGATATACAAGTCCCAATCACACTGATCTTTCCGTACAAACTTTGCTAGCATGTCTTTAATTGTTCTGTTACTCCTTTCTACCATCCCATCCGATCTTGGATGTGCTGGTGTTGTCCTTGTTTTTGATATATTTAACAATTTACAAACACCTTGAAAAAGTTGGCTTTCGTATTGGGTACCTTGGTCTGTATGGATTTCAACTGGACATCCATATCTTTTTATCCATCCCTTTAATAATACATTTGCAACTGTTTCGGCCTCGATATTTTCAACTGGATAAATCTCAATGAATTTCGAAAAATAATCTTC
Organism: Modiolus philippinarum; assembly: GCA_002080025.1. NCBI lineage: Eukaryota > Metazoa > Mollusca > Bivalvia > Mytilida > Modiolidae > Modiolus > Modiolus philippinarum. The sequence goes on along the minus strand of MJUU01031890.1, from coordinate 41,470 downwards.
TACCACGACAATATAAGAATTTCCTCTTTCTGTTTCTGGGAACGGACCTGCTATGTCACTAGCTATTCTTTCAAATCTTGCACCCATTATATAGGATTTCATTTTGTGTCTTTTTCTCCTCTGTGGTTGTTTCTTTTCCTCACAAATATCACATGTTTGAACATACTCTTTTACACTTTGAGTCATTCTTGGTTAATAAAAAGGGCACTCTTTCGCTCGTTTACATGTACGTGAAATTCCTTGCTGTCCACCAGTTGGTGAATCATGCAAATACCACAACACGAATTTTTGTAGAGCTTTTGGGGTACATATCCGCCATCTTTTACTTGTTTTGCTATCATCCCAATAATAAAACAACATATTATCCTTTATTTCTAACAACTCCCATTTCAGCAACCAATATTTCAAACACGGACTTTGATTTACAAATGTTTCAAACTTTGGTTTTTCTTTCTTCTCAATTTTTAATTTAACAATTTCACACAAGTCTATATCTTCTAATTGCATTTTTGAGACAGTACACTACATGAAAAGTCCGATTTACCAACCCAAGTAAATATATAGTAAACATTAGTAAAGACCGCTATTTACTCATTGTTTACTTTCATGCGCTTTTATTTGTTAAATATTTCCAACCAACAAATATAAAAATTTGCTAATGTTTTACAAGGGTGAAAAACACCATTGAGACCGCAATGCCATTTGTTTAATTGTAGGTGTGTAAATTATGCACAAATATGGATAAGTAATGGGTTTTACAGACGTATGTAAATTTTTGGGAAATATATTGTATTTGACGGGGTAGTAAATTTCTTTATGCCCCAAAGATTTCATACGTGATTAAATTGAAATGTTTGTTGGCAAATGGTTATGTTTACAATGATCTAAATAATAATATTTAGAACAACGTAAAAATCAGTTATCATGTTTATTTGCAACTGTGATTAAAGATAAGTACATGTAACATTTTAGCAGAATACACAAATGCTTCGCAAATGAAATGGATATGAGTATATTTACTACATGTTATAAATGTGGGTGCAATTCATCATGTACAATCTATTTCAAACGGCGTTAAAACGTTTGTAATGTTTGTATTTACAACGTATAGAAAATGAGTGCAAATAAATATATTTCCAACATTAATTCACCATACGTAAATACGAACATTTACGTGGCATAGGCTACTATTAAAACTACTATTAAAACAGATAGTTTTTTTTAAATAAATGAGAGAAAGAATTGAAAGAAACGGTAGCATATAACACTTGTCTAGGAAATTTCTTCTTTATTTGTACAGAATTGATAAATTTTATTACATAATCAAAAACTGAAATCCAGCTGAAATGAAGTGCGATCTGCTTCGACGTAGCATTGATACACGTAACGAACATTTCGAGTTCATTTTCAACGAATATATATACGCACGAACACCTTACGTTTTCTACCGATAAACCGGTTTTGAGTAATGATGTTGCACGAATGCTAGAATATTTCACCGTTTCAAATTGAAAAGTGGCATTAATCGATATACAATATCCGTGCATCGTGTGTGGGTGTACTTAATGAAAAAAACCATACGATTCCTGTTTTAATTTGGAATGTCCATGGAGATTTTTTTTTTCGTTTCAAAGGTACACCCACATAAGAAAAATTAAAATCGCCGCATAAAAAGGTATGGCCGAGGAAAAGTACGTCTAAAAATGGTGCCATACATGCAAAATCTGTTTTTATATCGAGACTGCAAGTGAATTTGATTGGACAAAAATAGTAATTGAATGATTGACATATTAGGTTGATTATCTTATTATTTCACGCTGTTGTCGTTTTGGCTGATAAATATTGCTCCTTTTATTTTCAACAATCACGTAGCAAAGTCTGGACTCCCCGTTGATACACCATGTGCTTTTTAAATTTAATTACAGATTACACATATGTGCATTCTGGCAATTCAAGCGAATTAAATTAACGACAATAGTTCTGTATTTGTTCTAATTCAACTATTGTAATTACAGCAATTTTCCTTAAGTTGAAGATATTTTAAATAGTAAAAAAAAACATTTTATTTAATTTTAAACTAACTTATTGTTTTTCTCAGTCTTTTTGTTTGTTTGTATTTTTATAAATTTCAATGTTTTCACTTTGAGTGTACAAATTTATTTTTGTTGTCCGTGCTATGCTCTTCAAGAGAAGGTTTCACAGCAAATAACTGACTGCGCGAAGAAAAGACGGTGCATTTTATTTGTATTCATATTGGGATGTGGCGCTCCGTCTAAATTTTCGTTTGCGAAAATTTGTTTTCTTTTATTGGCCTTTTTTTCATTTGCTTCATATACCTAATTTATAGCATTTATAATTTTAACATTCTATGCCCCGTAAGAGGGGCAGTCAGCCAGTTTCAATGAGACTTTGACAGCCAAATAAAACTACGAAAATAATGCATATAAACTAAAAAGGCAGACAGAAACTGATAGGTTGTCGAAAACATTGAATATACTAAGAACTTCGGCAATCTGAATGCGAAACTTTACGTCTGCAGCAAAAAAAAAAAAAAAAATCGTCTCTTCTCGTTTTCATGAAGCAGACTTACAGAACCAATTTTAAATTCCATGCAAATGAACACTGACAAATAAGACTTTTTTGTTTTTTATCTTTTCTTACAAGCATGAAATGTTTTTTCTCAAATTGAATGTTCCATTGCTGGTGAGGTATTAATACTCTCTAAAGTGCACAGGTGAGAAACAAAATGTGCAGAAATCAATCAAATAGACATGCGCAATATGCATAAAAAAACAACCGATCCCAACCCTTTAAGTTAAAAAGTTGACCTCTAAATGATATTGTTCAATAGAGATGATTACTAATGGAATAGCTCGAATAACCCTGAAAGAGAACGGAAAGTCTGTTCAAATTTAACTCAACTCAAAAGCGTATTCGCGTCACACAAACTTTTTTTTTAATTATTTTGTGTTTTAAAGCAAAATCTCCCTTATAGCGCAATTAGATTTGCGTTATTTCCCGAAGTTTTGGGTTATTATTTTGCAATGTTTGAGTTATAACGCAATGTTTGTGTTGTTAAAAAAAATTGCATTATTTTGCACAGTTAACGTTATTTAGCAAAGTTTGCGTAACAACGCTTAATTCCTTTTAGATTTATAGATAATGTATTCGATCCAACAAATTCGAAATTTGTGAACATGGGGAGTATATATGAGTAAATATAATTTGCCTTTACTTTGAAAATTAAAAGAACACTTTTAATTAGCTTGTAGTGCATTTATCTTAACTAAAAATAATCTTGTAATTTTACGTTTCTTATGATTATTCTTATTTTTCTTCTGCCAACAATTTTGTCTAGCCAATTTTTTTAATTGGCTAAACGAAAGGATTTCAAACTTTGCAATTAGACACACCACTATCTGAAGTGATACGCCGTATTTTAAAATTTTCAAAATGGCCACCATTTCCAAGATTGCCGCCATTTTACGTTCAAAAATTAAGGATTTGATATTCTGGGAACTGCTTTACCGAAAATATTCATATCTGGTATAAATGTTCAATAAGATGCGAAGAAATCATTTATTTCAGAAAACATTTCACTAATGGCCATAATTTCTAAATTGGCCGCCAAAATACGTAAAATATAGATTTTGTGCTATTTCAACGAAAGAAAAGCTTTTAAGGTAGATTTTGAGGCTGTGAATAAAATGTTTTCATTAAATTGGTTTTCTTGGGAGGCATCGACTATTGCCTGCAGTTTCATGTTTTATTTTATTTTTTAAATGCAGATTGGGCTGTGCTGTGGGTTTTTTCGTTTTACGACATGCTAACTTTGACGATTCTTGTGTTGCACAGTTCAAAGTTTTACCTGTAAGAGGTCCCCATGCCTTTTCTTTATCTTTATCCTAGTGAAATTGCAAGCATTTTCATGTAATGTCCGTTTTTTGTGTTTGTTTTGTTCATACAGTGACATCTGGATATAGAGTGCGTTAACGCGTTTTTTTTTGTTTTTTGTTTTTTTTTGCTTTGTGCCTGTGACATTTGGATTTATCGCCTTGGTCTTTTGCATGATAATGGTTGCCTGTCCATTTTGGAATGTTACGAACTGTTTGCTTGGTGCTTTTTGTTTAGCATTTTCGTCCTTATGGTATATTTTAGAGTTTGGTGAGTTTTGGGCCAATGACTGTCGGAATATTGACTGTCGGACTAATATGATTGTCGCTTAAACATTTCTGGTCAAACAATTATCTGGGAATCATATACTAGTACATTTTTGTATTGAAAAAAAAATTAACAAAAACAAGAAAAAAGGAAAAATGAAAGGATATGGAGTGAATGTACATGTGACAAAAACGCACACGATACATAGAAAACTCCAGTTTATCAAGGACAGGGCTTTTATTCCTGTCTACATCTTGATGTCGCCTGAGGGTCTTCAACAAGAGGTGAACAATATTCACCCCCTCAAGCGAGATCAAGAAGGCCCCTAGCGTCCACATAAGCGGTATTCTTGACAAAAATTATATCAAGGTCACTCCCTTGCTCCCCACCCGCCATGGAGTGGCAACTTGGGCGATGCTCAGGGTTATCCAGCTGAAANCACCAGGGTTACAAGAAGAGAATAAAAATGTTGAGCAACATCGATCGCAGCTAAAATATGTCATTGAAGCAACACATGTCGGGAGCGGTCAATGAGGAAAAATGTAAAACCGGGCAATGTCTGCCTACAAATTCATTTTGCACAAGAGTCGTCTATTTCTTGAAACTAGAAATGGCAAAAAAAAACTAAAGGGTGATCTTGACATATTGCTCCTTCAAAAGATGCAAAATAGAGACACATGAATATTAGGCTGGAACAATTATTCAATCTTTCCTGTCTTGTGGACATTTGAACGGCTCGTCTCCAAAGTTAAGCCTTTGGTCAGAAAAACGACTAATTTTTTTAATACGTTGGTGTCACGTTTGTGTCCTCGTTTGTACGGCATTTGATGCTAGTGACTGTAAAAATACTTTGCCTGCATTCAAAGAAAGATAAGCATAGGCGTAGCGTTGAAGGAAGAATGGTAGTCAAGGTCATACCCGACTTGAACTTATATCGAGGTTTCAGGATCTACAACTCCTTTTGAAAAGCTCCACTGTTACTGCAGGGCGAAGAAAATCGCTCTCCCACATGAAACTGTTTTAAGTGGCAATTTTGGAAGTTTAGGTATATTAAACACCACCACGAGTGCCAATCCTTCACTTAATTGTAACCAAGTCCATTTATGGAGGCTCACTCCTGATGTTATTTATATTAAGGATTTCTTAAAACCTATTTTAATTTACTTAGCATTGAAAACTAAATGAAATGGTAAAAAGAAATTTAAAAGTTCTTCTGCTTTTTATCGAGATACAAGTCATTATCAAATTTGGCGGGAAATGGATTTCTCTGGATTTTCCCTTAATTTAACATTAGGGTTATTTTTTTTAAAGCTAAGAAGTTTTCTCTTATGATGCACGCTTATTATCTATTCCTTGCACGAATAGTTATTTGTGGTTCCTAACGAGACTTTGAAGCTGGAGGTAGATATGAACTTGCGGAATAGCTTTTACAGGAATTCCATTGGTTGAGCGCCAAGTAATAACACATCATGCGTGATGTGCTATTATTTTTTCGACGTTTTTATTGGACGACTGTGAAATCTCGTTGGCCGTGATTAACGTTACCTAGCAACGGTGTTGTTGTTTGAAACAAAAGCAGCAGTTCGGCACCAAATATAAGGAAAATCATAAGAGAAATAGTTTTAACAACTCGAAAGAATTGTATATCGGTGGATATCAACTCTCGTTATGTAATTTCAAATATAATAAACTCGCCAAAGGCTCGTTTATTATATTTTGAAATTACATAACTCTAGTTGATATCGATCGATATACAATTCTTTCTCGTTATGAAAACTATAAATATCAAGAATTTTATGAAAACTTGTCACGTGTCTTAAGTTGACCTAGAAAACATATTCCTGAAATAAAAAGTGGGGGTCCGTGTGCAAAATTCTTTAAGCTATTGAACTGGACAAAACCAGCAGAGTTCCAAAATCTGACACAAATTCAAAATTGGGACGAGTGCGTCTCCTTAAAAACTAAAATTGATATATGGGTGGTGTGTTGCAACTTTGTTCTCATGCATTTACTCCATATCATATCACGTAATACGGAACTTTCGGGTTAACTAATACGATTCTATTTATAAATTAAAAGTGCTCAGATGGAGGGTAATGAGCGAATCCGTGAACCCGACAGGAACGCAGTCTGGTTACCACTATTCCCTCCTGTTTACGTCATAAAACACAAAAGATGCCTATCTCGAAAGTCCGGTATTCATGTTCACCCAACAGACCTAAAACCGAAGGGAAAACCACAAGATATCATAAATCAAGTTCAGAGATTGAGCGAAAGAGAACACCAGGAGACGAAAGACGAAGACATGATACACCCAGAAAACAAATCTACAAAACCAATCTTCGAAACATAGTGCATAGCTCTTTCTACGTCAGATAAAACCTACCAAAAGGAGAGGTATCAATATTTTTGTGTAGATGTAATATGTTTCAATGTAATCAAGGTTATATTGCTGCGGTCAAGGAAGTGGCAAAACTTTTATTGTAATAAAGTAAAGATTAACACCCCAAGCTTACACAATGTGTTTCATTCATCGATGTTAAATGTCTACATTGTATATATATCAGACGTGAAAACCTGACAAATGTATACAATGTTGTCTTTCACGAAAGGTAGACAGCTGGGGGTGTAAATCTTAATTTCGGGAAACTGAGAGTTTTGCCACTTCCTTGACCGCAGCAACAACGATTTGAAATGCAGACTATGTGAAATAGAAGCTGAAACCCAACAACACTTATTTTACGAATGCCTTTGTACACTAGATACAACATTTTCTTTAAATTGTTATTATCGCTCTAAAGATCTGATCGTGTATGACGTCACAATGCGAAATACACCAGGATGCATACGATGTCACAGTGAAATAAAGGGGTGCTCGTCAGCCAAATGGAGGAAACTGTGTAGCAGAGCTCTTATCTGTTTTTGAGTAAATACAAATGAGACAAAGTCTCTACAAATGCATGGAAATACTAAGTAATGGAACAACGCCTTTAATGTTGTTCTTCACCTTGACGTGACTATGATGCCTTCAACAATGAGCTTAACTCATACCTCATAGCAAGTTCAAGACGGCCTCTAGCACCGGTTTGGGCGGAATTCATTCCTAATTGTCGAGCAACGCTAAATCCATGCTTTTTTTCCTCCATGGATAGGGATTGTCAGCAAACATTATCTTAAATGGCAAAGTGTTCTTACCAGAAGTTCATGCACATCAATGGCCCAGTTAAAAAAAGATCGAGGTATGAAGTAGAAATTGGTGTATCGAATGTATACTCAATTTCAAGTTAACGTGCTAATGACTCAGCTAGTTTGTACAAGCCATTGTAAAAACATATCATACGAATGAAGATTAAGGTCAGCTTCAAGTGGTGTACATGTTGTTGCCTTCGATAAGGAATCATGCATCTAGATAACGCCATTTTGTCTATATTTCTTGTATGACTCAACTATACAAAATATGTCTGTCTTTTCTTGTTACCAAAAAGAAGTACCTGCATGCTCCGTTTTGGGTAAGAGATCTTACAGTATTATAATGAATATGCATATGCAAATGTTATTGTCAGTTGGCATCGTTCGATGCTAAGCTGTACAGTTTGTAATCTTAAGCCCAGAAATTAAATAAGTAACTTATCGACAACCATCCGACCAATTCCACATACACAGCAATTCCACTAACAAATTTAGAATACACAGGATTCCAACGCAGGGTTTTTCCATTTATCCAGGTTTGAAACATTTGAAATGATATCAAAATCAGGAATTATTCAGCTTAAAGAAAGTTCAGAAGTATCTAAATTCAGTAAAAAAATAAGTAATAATAGTTTCACACATTTATTATAAAATTATAAACAATAAATAGTCAGTTGTATAGAAAAAAAACAACAACAACAACAAAAGTGCAGTGTATCCAAATTCTACTTAAATTCTTTGCAAATATATATGTGTATATTTTTCTTTAAACAACAGCAATTCCCTAATGATATGTCAAGTTTAAACAGGTTTTGACCCGTTTGATAAATTTTCTTTATTTACGTATGTTGAATAATTCCCTCAAAATCTAATCGGAATACAATTCTCAGTGTTTATCATTTATCATTAGAGAAAAAGATTACACCACCTTATCCCGATTATTACCATATTTTATCCACTCTAAATAGTTAAATTGAAAATTTTTGAAATACTCGGAAAGCTTCGCAATTAAATGTTTTAGATTGAACTATTTATAGTGGATAAAATATGGTAATGAGCGGGATCTTGTTGTGTAATCTAAATTTGCTATATATAATATTACGATACGTCTGCACGTTTATATCTGCAAATGTGATTTGGGAGTGATTATCCACCTCCTGGATATACTAATGAAAATACATTTGAAAAGAACACTGCCTAATAAAATGAGGCAATTATGTTATTATTCACAATAAAATAAAATCATATTCAGGTGGATACAGTTTTATTCCGCCTGTTTTGTCCAATATTGGTTCGTTTAGAAAGTTAACAAAATAATTATATTAGAATTTAAAGAAAGTTTTTAAGTAATTAAAAGCTTCGTTGTTTATGCCCTTGAAACATTTAATAAAAAATAAAAAAAATAGTAAGAGCTGTATATTTGGTGCTGGTTTGAATAAACAATAAAAATATAGCAAGGGAGAAAATTTGATTATATACAACACTATAAAATTCAAAATTTCGCAATCTATTTCTTTTATGTCCCATAGTTTTACTTTATATATAATCAATATGATTATTGCTAAAAAGCATGCAAAATATTAACAAAATTTATAAAAGATTTTTAAGGTTACACTCTCCCTATCATTTTTAATTTTAAATTAAACTGATCCCAGAATTTTATTTTTTTTTCTAAAACACTTATGATATAGGAAAGATAATGTCAATAAAACTAGTCTGTTTTGTCTTTGATTGCAAATGATGGTAACTCTGCTGGCTGTTCTCGGCTACTGTCAGGACCCTGTTCTCTGCCATACCAGTTACCACCACCTTTTCTCATTCTGATCATCCTCTTTTCATTCTTCCTGTCTAGGGTTTGAAACCATTCATTGAGATACTGGGATCTCCACGGTATCTGCTTCTTAACTAATATTTTTGTTTTACTTTCGTCAACTTTTTCATAAATTTAGATATTGCAAGTTTTCAAATAAAATTGGTTCTTGGCCAGTACCGAAATAGTGATTGCTTGGTTGGTAGAGAAAAAGGCCATAGAATTTCTTTAAGCACTGTAAAAAATATCTCGATCTTTAATTGATCGAATGTAAGTTAATAAGTACCATCTACTGTAGTATTTCTTCCATACAGTACGAATAGAAACGCATTATTATGACGCTTAATCATGATAACAATTTTCGAAACTCTGGCTCATAGACCTATGTATAAAATATTAAATGAGTAAAGCAAATAATTTATTCCATGTTTTGTAATGAGCGCCGAAACTACAAAAGTTCAGATAAAATATAAACCACATTTTTGTGGTTTTGGTGTGTTAAATGAAAGGATATGGAGTAGATGTACACGAGACAAAGTCTCTTCAAATACATGGTAAAACAAGCAACGGAACAACGCTTTTATTGTTGGTCTTCATCTTGAAGTCACCATGAGGCCTTCGACAATGAGCTCTGCCGTATACGTGTATGAGAAAGATATTGGCAATATTATATAAATTGCATTGAAATTGATTCAAATATGGTGAAAAAATATCTTAAGCCATTACATTGTTATTTGCAGGCTCGTTTGGTCAAAAGATAAACTATGGGGGATTTGACAGCCGTAGTGAAAATAGAACAAATGAGGACCATCGAAAGGTAACTGAAGATATAAAAAGACAGACTACGAAAAGCGCACAGAATAGATTAGAAACAGATATACAGAACTGACAAGACTGGAATATTTTGACTGTGTCAAATTTGCTGTAAAAGATCCCATGCACAACCTTTTCCAGGGAACGGCGAAGTACATGTTCAAAACAATTTGGGCTGACACACTATCAAAAGAAGCACTTCTAGGAATTCAACAAACCGTGGACAACATGACCGTACCGTCATCTTTGGGAAGGATACCAAGAAAAATTGAATCTTCCTTTTCCAGTTTCACATCCGATCAATGGATGAACTGGACATTGTATTTTTCACCCATTGCACTGAAAGGCTGGCTACCATCGAAGGATTATTTGTGTTGGTTGTTATTTGTAGAGGCTTGTCGCTTACTTTGTAAGCCTGTCTTAAAAGTGCAGGACATCCGTAGAGGACATGAGCTGTTAATGGAATTTTGCAGAACATTCGAGAAATTGTATGGGTGTGAAGCTGTTACACCAAACATTCACTTGCATACCCACTTGGTGGATTTTATTTTGGACTATGGCCCATTTCATTCGTTCTGGTTGTTTTCATTTGAAAGAATGAATGGGGTATTAGGATCATTCCAAACAAATAAGCGTTCTCCCGAAATACAGTACATGCGGACTATTGTGCAGTCTCTAACTGTACACAACTTACAGAAGCCGACCTATCTAGCAGAACTGTTTGAACCAGCCTTTGAATTCCAAAGATCAAAAGTTGCAGAAATAAGAAATACTGATGTCGCTGAGAGGCTTATTTTTTTATCAATGGGACCAGTTGTCGCCAGTAATTCGTGGTTTCAGAACGCAGATGAAAATTATCTAGGCACGAGATATGATGGATCAATTACTGAACACTATCTTGATTTTCTTCATATGGCTGTAAAGTCGATTATCGATGTTGATATCGGAAGAATAAGCGGTACTTGTAACAAGTATCTTTCTGCTGATGTTTGTGGGGAACATCTTGGTAGCAGCAGTTCACGTTTAATGCGATCCTCTCTTATTTTGGCATCCTGGTGTGGCAGAGAGGGAGAAAT
>MJUU01031890.1:14191-30118 GCA_002080025.1 Modiolus philippinarum | reverse complement strand
TGTTGTTAAATAAACATATCTGTTGAGCTTAGTTTTTGTCCTTATACTGTTTATCCTTTTAGATTGAAATAAAATAAAGTTAAATTTTTCCGAATTGAAAAATTTATGAAAATCATGAAGAAGCAGCAGCAATACATGTGTATTGTGTTAGATTAAGCAATTAACCACAGAATAGTATAATATAGGGTTATTGCATGAATATTGGGGAATATTGTCACAAGTAGAATTTTATATTGCACGAGCTTGCGAGTGCAATATACATTCTACGAGAGACAATATTCCCCAATATTCATGCAATAACCCTTTTATTGTATAGCAAAGCTAAAATTTCTGTTCATTATGTGATTTTTGTTGTCAATGACGTCATAAAAATTTAGTCATATTGCACTAGTGCAATATGGAAATTTATTGCAAGCTTACTTTTGGTTGCTTTCTTTGGGAAATATTCTGTGCTATACAATAATATAATATATTAATTTGCAAAGTTACGGCCAAAGGGCCAAGCAAATACAAGTACAGACAAACAAACATATGTTTATACAACAACAAATGACATGCATGTAAATACAGATATATTGAGCAACTTTTGCCAACGTGGACTTTACTTTCTATACAAGGCGCCAATAGATGTGCAACACTTTATGTCCAATATTCATTGAAACAAAAACAACACAACTGTGGCTTATAATTCATTCGAGGGAATATATATAATGGATACGAGCTCTTTGAGCTAACCGGCAGATGAGCGAAGAGCACCTTCTGAATTACGATTGCCATTTTCTCTCCTTTCAAGATTGTGGTCATGGAGTTATTAGTCTACCTGTATTGGGCATTTGTCTTTTGTCGGATATGTATATGTTTCCTGTTATCATCATTATTGCAACTATTTTCAACATTTAAAATGGCCCACAAGGAAACACAATTCACAAGATCACAAGAATTAAATGTCATGATACCCCGCTCCGAAGGAGGAAGTGGTATACTGTTTTACCTGTGTCCGTCATTTCCGGATTTGACTACCGACTTTGACATTTTCCTGGATTGACCTACTTACAGTGTGACAGGTGCTGTTAACAGAGCAGGACATGCTTACCCTTCCGGAGCACCTGATGTCACTCTCAGTTTCACTGGAGTTCACACTGTGAGTGCATTGTTTTGAATGTTGTGATTTCTGTTTCTGTTCTTTGTGTCTGTCTAGCGTCGTTGTTTCGTGTCTGGCGTCATTGTTTTCTGTGTTCTCGTTTTGGCCATGCCTTTGGACTTCGATTTTTGTAAATTTCACTTCTTTCTTCCTTCGGTATTCTACTGCCGTTGTTTCCGTCCGTCACAACATTCGTTTTAGCTTTTCTCTTCAATGGAATACGATACAAACTTAAAACTTTGTCAGAGGTTTTGTGTAGTAATGCCATATTGTGGGATACATTTTCAGACCTGTCGGAATTCTACTTTCTGTTTACCGATTTAGTCAATTTTTCACCATTCGCCATTCCGTCAGTCACATCTTTCGTAAAGCTTTTCTATGTAATGGTAAATAATACAAATTTGTCAGAAGTTTTGTGTAGTCATGCCATATTGCCATATTGTGGGATACATTTTCAGACCTTTCGGGCTTCTACTTTTTATTTACCGACTTAGCAATTTTTCATCATTCTGTTCATCACATTTTTTTTTCTTTCGATGTTAAACTATGCTCTATGTTGTTTGACATGGTTTTGTCAAATCGGAATCAAGATGAGCAATCTATGTAAAGGACCTTCCATAAATCAAACCAGTACATTTAATTTACTATCATTAGTTTGAGGCTATGATGTTAATTATGTTTCCCCATAGGGTTCAATGTTAAAATAAGTTCTGAGCTGGCGACCATGTTTTTTTTTTCTTTTTGTCATTGTTTTTTTTCGGGTCAGTTATTGCTAAGAGCAATCATTGCAAAGGACCTTCAGTACATCATCACTGTAAAGATTGGTTAAATCTACAGTATTGTTATAAAACTTAAGATTGACTGGGCGGGGTTTGCCTTAATCTTAATCTTTGAACTGGGGAAAATCTACTTTTTCAGTGTAGTGCCAACGTTAGATGTTAAAAAATTACAATCAAATTAATCATTATTTATCATGTAATTATCTTTAAAGTGGACACTTTTCAAAAACAAACTGTCTGTAATTTGTGTGCCCCAAGATATAAATAGGAATATTCACCCATCAAACAATTTTTTAGAGCATTTTATGAGAAATTATGTTTTTACCATAGGGTCCGATGTTGGACCAAGTTCCGAGCTGGTAGCTAGGTTCTTTCTTCAGATCGGAACAAAAATGCAATCTCTCCATTTATACATAATCCAGTAAAGTTTTGTTAAATTTGCGTCATACACTGGTTTCGGAAGAGATGAAATGGGAATTTCCAAAAAGGCCATTGTTGTACTTTGTTCCGTACTGTTTTCTATGATTTTTGTTGAATCGGAACAAAATGAAAAATTTCTGCAGAGGATCCTTCCATGCACCATGCACTTACAGTTTAATCAATTTGCCTCAATAATTTCAGCGCAAATAATGAAAATGATGTTTTACTTTAGGGTCCCATGTGAAACTAAGCTTTTCCCTGGCGGCCAAGTTTTTTTGTCTGATTGGGACGAAATGAGCAATCTTTATAAAGGATCTTACATATATCATTTTTGTAAAGGTTAGTTGGATCTGATTCAGTGGATTCAGAGTAAAATATGCGAAATGTGAAAAGCTAAAGGAAGGCGGACGTACGGACCCCTTGAGTGATGCCAACAGCTCACACTGACCCTATGGGAAAGGTGCATGAGCTAAAAAAAGCATCAACCGGTACCCATAAACCGGTTTAACCCTACCGCTGGCTTTTGCTAGTGCCGGTACCAAGTCCGGCTGTCCCGAGTTCCTATCGTTGTTTATGTTTGTCTTTTGTATTTTTATTGTGGGTTTTTTCTTGTGCAGTTCCTATTTACTTTCTGGCATGTGGCTATGTTTTTCGGCCATTGTAGGCGTTTCCTGTTATCTATTTTATTCCATCAAATATATGGCTTCAGATTGTGGCATGTGTTTGTAATTTTCAATAATTTTGGGTGTTTCCTGCTATCTGTTTGTATTTCAGATACTTTATCTTTATAAATAAAAAAACGAACGGAAGCTTGTTATGGTCAGCGCGCGTTGCGTTGAACACAGGACCGTAAAATGTATTACCAGGCAAATATCGCACAGACATGGCTTCAATTTCTAAAAAAAAAAATAATAAGAAATTTAACAATACATGTTAAATCATCCTTTAATCTGTTTTGGGACAGATTTTATGGCCCGCTTGCCAAGAAGTGTCTATGCAATTGGTTTCTTACTCGTCATTTATGTTTTCTATATTATTACGATCTTTGTATTGCCATGTATTCTGGATTTATGTTTTTAGGTTTTTGCTTTTGTATTCATTCGGAAATATATCTATATACAAATACCAAAAAGTACTAAGAATTTATTCATAAGTAAACCCAGCACAGAAGTCGAACACAATCAAGAAGTCGACATGAAAAACCTACTCTTAAAATATTACTGATAATGAATGACAAAAAAAAACAGGAAAAAGAAAAATTCTGCGTGGATTTAGAAAATTCTATGGTGGTATTGGTCCTATAAATCGTAAATCTTAATTAATTTTTAGATATTTTTGTCTAAGTTTTAGATTTTTTGTGTACCAACAGTTGATTTAAAAAAAAAATATTGAACAACTGAAATCGTTTCAAAGGTATTTTTTACATCAGGTATATGAATTGAAGATATGCATGTTCTAACGGTGTCTTGTGATAATTTAATCTTATTCTGTGCTTTCATTATATGATCGACCTCGGTCTATTGTGATTGTTTTACAATTTCTTTATTTGTAACTCACGTCAGTATAATTTCATAACGACGCCGATGGCAATTCAAATTTTGAAATGTGATACAGTTAAGTATTGTCGCTATACGAAATCCAGATTTGTCAATTTTCACATTTTTGTCTCCATGGGACATCTGTGACATATAAAACGGGCTAAGATAACAAAGGCAACCCGCGACAACTGTTTCCAGATGTTCATCCAATAATTGTATGCAAAGGGCGGAGTTTATCCAGTTTATTTTTTTTACTTAACAATCGATGCATGATTTGCTTTTATCTTAACAACATGCATCAATAATTTAATAGATTCATTCAAATCGTAATATTCAGACTTGTTTCTTAATGGTGAGAATAAGTTTCAGAATGCATTTATGTACTAATCTCATTTTTTAGCCTTTTATTCTGTATAGATGGAGAAATTGTCGCTTCAACAAGATAAGATATACGATGATAAATTGTCTTTTTCATTTTAAAGATTAAACAAAATACATGACCTTTGTTCCACAAGAAAAAAAACCCATGACCGCCCTATAAAATAGCTGGTTTGACCGTTCATTTGTCCGTCCTTCCCATTGTCGGTTCTTATCTAGATATTTTATTTTTATTTGTACTGTTGTCGAAATTTATACCAACTTCCCTCAAATGCCGTAAATGAGAGCATTATTATACGAGTCGAATATCACAAATGACTGTTGTCGAAATTAATACCAACTTCCCTCAAATGCTGTAAAATGAGAGCATTATTATACGAGTCGAATATCACAAATGACGAAAGAACAACATATTGGATTTATGCCATTTTTATTCATATGACTTCAACATTTAAAGGCGCCCTTCATTACATTGTGCAGTTTTGAGCACTGCCGTTTTTGTTACGGTCCTTTCTTTTTTACGGTGGTACATTTAGGACACACAGAATTTTATTTTTTATAATATTATGTCGAGCGCTCGACTTGATAATAATAAGTCGAGTGCTCGACATAATATTATAAGAAAATAGAATTTTTTGTGTCTTAAATGTACCACCGTATTTTTTTGACATTTATCTAAACAGAGCAGGGTTTTTCACTGGTGAATAATAATGTTATACACCTAAATTGTACTTAATGTTTTAGATTCCCAGTCCCAGTGACACCGAAAACACTGTAAAAAGTCTTCTCCCAATAAATTATTTTTCACACCGCCAACAATCACAGGGAAGTTAACACAAAATTCATCAAAAGATAAAGTCATCACTGCTCTTCTTATACATTTAACATACTTCCATTCGCAGTCTCAAATTTTGTTTCCACATGGCCAAGCAAAGGTCTGCTATCAGGCAAAATATTTCTATAGCTTTCTTCTGTTATAAATGTCTTTTTAGCACCGGTATCTATTTTCCAGGTGATAGGTGATCCTTCTATAAGACCATCAACCAACATACCAGTTTTCCATTGACTTTTGTTAACAGGGCTACACTATCTTGCTCAATATCCATTTCTCTTTTCTCATTGTACTCAACAAATTGTTGCTTTTGTGTCAATTTTTCTTTTGACAAGAGAGTAGTATAAATTGTTTTCTAGATGCCTGTGGAGAGTCTGAAGAATTTCGACTCGCTGTACGACGGACAAAACCAAAGACGTTACAGGAAGCAGTAACGTGTGCCATGCAAGAGGAGTGTATCAGATTGAATGAAAGAAATGCCAAGAGTGTAAGACGAAATATATATGCAGTAGGCGCTAATAGTGAGATTCACGATGTAACGACGAAGAGTGTTTTCAATTCACAAAATAGAAGAACTCAAGATATGTGGAATGAGAAGACGTCAAAACAAAGAAATAATAGGAACTCGGAGAACATTAGAAATTATCAGAGAAAAGTTTGTCATCATTGTGGAAAGAAAGGACACAGCATTGACAAGTGTTTGAGTTTACATAATAGAAAAGGAAACGAACTTTCAGAGCTACCGTCCGGTACCGCCCGAGTTAAGGATGGTACCGACAAGCAGTTAAACGGGGACCGGTCGGAGCAATAGGCCCTGCTCCGACCGATAGTTTCTTGTGGCCTGGCAGATTGATTAAAGAGTGTACCTTTGGTGGATTAAAACCACATGGAAGTGGAGATGATGTTGATGGTAGTTACATGGATCATAGTGTAGAACCAAACAGTCTATCGATTAACAG
This sequence comes from Modiolus philippinarum, assembly GCA_002080025.1. Classification (NCBI taxonomy): domain Eukaryota; kingdom Metazoa; phylum Mollusca; class Bivalvia; order Mytilida; family Modiolidae; genus Modiolus; species Modiolus philippinarum. The sequence goes on along the minus strand of MJUU01031890.1, from coordinate 24,071 downwards.
AAAGTAACTCCTGAATGTCATCAATCACTTATAAACCCGAGTGAAGATCAGTCTAACCTAAAAGGGGATATTAAGTCGAAAGAAACATTGACACGAAAGCAACAATTTGTTGAGTACAATGAGAAAAGAGAAATGGATATTGAGCAAGATAGTGTAGCCCTGTTAACAAAAGTCAATGGCAAAACTGGTATGGTGGTTGGTGGTCTTATAGAATGATCACCTATCACCTGGAAAAAAGATACCGGTGCTAAAAAGACATTTATAACAGAAGAAAGCTATAGAAATATTTTGTCTGATAGCAGACCTTTGCTTGGCCATGTGGAAACAAAATTTGAGACTGCTAATGGAAGTATGTTAAATGTATTAGGAAGAGCAGTGATGACTTGATCTTTTGATGAATTTTGTATTGACTTCCCTGTGATTGTTGGCGGTGTGAAAAATAATTTATTGGGAGAAGACTTTTTACAGCTCTAGAAATAAAGGGAAAAAATATACCATTCAGTGAGGACAGAGTGGATATTCGATCTAGTAGAGTAGTTGCCTTAGAAACAATTTGGATACCAGCTAAACATGAAGTTATAGTAAAGTCTTGCTTAACGAGAGAAATAAGTGGAAAGGATTCTAAAAATGTTTATGGTGTTTTATCTCCTGAAAGAAATTTCATGAAAAATTGTGGACTAGCATTGGCTAGAGTCTTAGTTAATGCATCCCAAGGAATAATTTATTCTCGGATATTTAATCCAACATCTACAGATTTAGTGTTATATAAAGGATCACACATTGCATTGTTTGTTCCGGTTGTTGCTATCGGTGATAATATAGCTGTTACAAATGTGGAAGGTGTATATGAAGTGACTGAGCCTTGTGTACCTTCAGATAAAAAAATTACCAGTTCATATAAAGGATATGTTTTTTAAAGGTAAAGACTTATTGTCAGAAGAAGAGGCCGATAGGTTTAAAGGGGTTTTAATGCAATACAAGGATGTGTTTGCAGTCCCTAATGGAGAACCGGGAAAACATATTTGGGAATGCATTCCATTAAGTTAGAAGATGAAACACCGATAAAGGAATCTCCACGACGAATTCCATTATTCAAACGACATATTCTGGAAAAAGAAATATCAAAACTTGAACAGAAAGGGATAATAGAAAAATCATGCAGCCCATGGTCGGCAAATATTGTTCTAACACAGAAGAAAGATTCCACCTGGAGAGTATGTGTAGATTGTAGAAAATTGAACAGCAAAACAATAAAAGATGCTTATCCTATTCCAAGGATTGAAGATAATCTACATGCTTTGAGTGGATCACACTGGTTTTCTTGTTTAGATTTAGACATGGCGTATCATCAGATTCCAATGAAATTTAGTGACAAGGAAAAGACCGCATTTTCAACACCGACTGGAGGACTTTATCATTATAATTCGATGCCATTTGGATTATGCAATTCTGCATCAACATTTCAAAGGATTATAGAAGCAGCGTTAAGTGGATTACAGTGGCATGTAACAGTGTTGTACTTAGATGACATTATAGTGCTAGGAAAGAATTTTGATGATCATTTAGTGAATCTATGTAAAGTAATGGACAGATTAAAATGTGCAGGAATAAAACTAAAACCTAAAAAAATGTACATTTTTCCGACATGAAATCCAGTTTTTAGGCCATGTAGTTTCACGCGAAGGTGTAAGAACTGATCCAAAAAAAGTTGCTGTTGTAGCAAATATGAAACCCCCGCAGAATGTGAAAGAACTGAAGTCATTTCTTGGCTTGGCATCATATTATAGAAAATATATAAAGAACTTTTCTGCAATAGCAAAGTGTCTTTTTATTCTCACACAGTTAAATTCTAAATGGAATTGGACTATGGAATGTGATGTTGCTTTTAATACCTTGAAAACTAAATTAGTAACTTCACATATCTTAGCTTACCCCAAAATTGATGGAGGCGAGTTTATATTAGACACAGACACAAGTCATACTGCAATTGGAGCTGTTTTATCTCAGATACAGGAGGGGCAGGAAAAGTTTATCGCCTACGGAAGTAGAACTTTGCATAGACCGGAAGTCAATTATTGTGTAACAAGAAAAGAATTATTAGCTGTTGTATATTTTGTAAAACATTTTAGACATTATCATTTGGGGCGTAAGTTCACTCTAAGAACTGATCATGGATCATTAACATGGTTGTACAGATTCCGGGATCCAGATGGACAAATAAGCCGTTGGATACAACAACTAAGTGCTTATGATTTCAAAATCGTACACAGACCGGGACAACGCCATGGCAATGCTGATACACTTTCGAGGATAAAAATAAATGATCAAGAATATTGTACTCAATGTAAGTTACCATGGAACTATGTATATGATAATTCAAAACCAAAGAAAGCTGAACCTACGGAGAGCCCCAATACTGAAATGACAGATAAAAGACATCAGATCTGTATTAAAGAAGAATAAAACACTGTTGAAGCGGTGGAAAAAGATAATAACTCTGACAATGTACCTAAACGGAGAGGTCGCCGTCCAAATGTTCCGAAACCAGCCAAACAACGGGAGAAACCTGATATAGAAATAACGGCTTCTACTGTCTCAAAAATGCAATTAGAAGATATAGACTTGTGTGAAATTGTTAAATTAAAAATTGAGAAGAAAGAAAAACCAAAGTTTGAAACATTTGTAAATCAAAGTCCGTGTTTGAAACATTGGTTGCTGAAATGGGAGTTGTTAGAAATAAAGGATAATATGTTGTGTTATTAATGGGAAGATAGCAAAACAAGTAGAAGATGGCGGATATGTACCCCAAAAGCTCTACAAAAATTCGTGTTGTGGTATTTGCATGATTCACCAACTGGTGGACACCAAGGAATTTCACGTACATGTAAACGAGCGAAAGAGTGCCCTATAATATTGGCCAAGAATGAATCAAAGTGTAAAAGAGTATGTTCAAACATGTGATATTTGTGAGGAAAAGAAACAACCACAGAGGAGAAAAAGACACAAAATGAAATCCTATATAATGGGTGCAAGATTTGAAAGAATAGCTAGTGACATAGCAGGTCCGTTCCCAGAAACAGAAAGAGGAAATTCTTATATTGTCGTGGTAGAAGATTATTTTTCGAAATTCATTGAGATTTATCCAGTTGAAAATATCGAGGCCGAAACAGTTGCAAATGTATTATTAAAGGGATGGATAAAAAGATATGGATGTCCAGTTGAAATCCATACAGACCAAGGTACCCAATACGAAAGCCAACTTTTTCAAGGTGTTTGTAAATTGTTAAATATATCTACAAGGACAACACCAGCACATCCAAGATCGGATGGGATGGTAAAAAGGAGTAACAGAACAATTAAAGACATGCTAGCAAAGTTTGTACGGAAAGATCAGTGTGATTGGGACTTGTATATCGATTATATTGTTATGGCATATAATACAACGCCACATCAAAGCACGGGAATTACGGCGCACAAAATGGTTTTTGGTGATGAGATGAGAATGCCCCTAGATATATTATCTCCATTAGAGAAGGACGAAGACGATTTTACAGAACCTAATGAACATTATTTTGTAGCTAAATTGAGGAAAGAGTTAGAAAAGACACATGAAATTGCTAGAAAGACTTTAAATCAGACGGCTGAACGACAGAAAGAATATTACGATAGAGGTATAAAAGAATTAAAATATGCCCCTGGTGACCTAGTGAGACGTTATCACCTCAGAGCATGTCTGGAGCTAAGAAGAAAATGTCAAGAAACTGGACCGGACCGTGGGTAATCATTGAAAAGCTGACGGATATTTTATTTAAAATTCAACATTCGCAAAATTCTCCACATGTGATAATTCATGCAGACAATCTCAAACCATATAAGGAAGAAAAAACAATATCATGGTTTAAACCAAATAAGACAGTATTAGATGCGAAAATTCCGGATTTAAGCGTATTCGAAGATAAAAATGAAGAAGATCAATTTATTACCGGAGAAACAATATTTGACAGTGCACATTTTAACAAAGTGCAGGAAAAAGAAATTAACAAAGATTTAAATGGAACAGACGCACCGACAACAAACTTGTTACCGGGCGGTGCTAAGGAACCGACAAGTGTCCAGTTGGAGTCCAGGGAACCGTTTAAAACACGTGCTGGCCGTATTATCAAACAACCGTTAAGATATCGATCAGTGCAGACGTAAATTAATAAGTGTAAAACGATGGGTAAACAGGATGATGAGATTCAATGTAGCATTTGCCAAAAAGTGTTGAAGAATAAAAAGAATTACCAAAGACATAAAAGGGAAGTACATGATAATAAAGACAGAAAAAAATGGGATTGTCCAGAAGTTGGATGTGAAGCCAAATTCAGTAGGAGATCGCATGTGAAAAAGCATATCCTTAAGTTTCACAATATCTACAAAGACTCTAAAAATGAACAGAAGCCAAAAACAGTAACAGAAACAAATAACAAAGACAGTATAGTGTATTCCGATATCAGTGATGGAGAATTAATCGTAAATGACGGTGAAAAGGAGTATTTTCAAACTGATGACAGTTGGAAACAACAAACAAGTAAGGAGGATATTTTGGATGTGAATGATATTGACATTGCAAACATAGATGAATTCATCAAATATTTGGAAAAAGAAGATGAAAAGAATTCAAAACCTGTTAATATAAATGTAGACAATGTTCCTTTAAATGCAGATAATGACGAAAATAATATAATGGATACAACAAGACTACAACGAGATATACAGATGGTACTGAGAAAACAGACAGAGAAAGTATAATAAACTACTCTGTGAATATATTTCCGATATTGTAAACAGAACAAAAGAACAAGTGAATGACTTCAACGGCGAAATGTACACCTGTGTAACAACCGAATTATGTGTATTCCAGTTACATCTATTTATAGAACATCTGACAGTCAACGTTAATTACGTGTTTCACTTTGTTTATTTACATGATCGTGCGTTTTATAGACATTTAATAATTGAGATGGGACTTTCAATAGCTAGTCGGGGGGAGTTGTAAGATTTTCGTTTAAATTTAAATATTTTATTTATTTTGATACCGTTCGGTACCTATTTATGTAATACCGGCCGGTTGGGTACTGTCCGGCTCAAGTTGACTATATATATATATATATGAGCAGATAGCATAAGAGAACAGAACGTTAAAGATAGAACATATGTGACAACATTAATATGGATGTAACTTAATCATTTTATGTATACTTTGATTTAAATATGTGATTTTCTTAATAGAACATTTAACGGATATTTAGTGTTTTCTATTTATTTCAATTCAAACATACAAGGTTACGCTACAAATGGTGGCAGCTGCGGGATTTTAAGTGAACCTAAATTCATTCATGATGAGGATCATTTTTGCGATGTTTATCAGGATTATACTAGGATTACAATACATAGTTTTCTTAAGTGTACAGTGTTTTCTATAATTTATTCAGGATGATATTTTGAAGAGATGAATTCAAATGAAACAGATTATCGGACATATCCTATGGATTTCACTGAAACCATGCAAGTGGATTATTTTCGAATCATGAAGGGAATGCTTCAACTCATAGACAATTTGATCCATATTCAAGTACAGGACCTTACGGGAGGTATCCAACAGCTACCGACCAGCAGTATCCATCCAACACTTCCCAAAGAATGGATCCGTCAGTCAATAACCAACGGTATCCGTCCGATATCTTTAACTGGACGGATGATCGTAATCCTGAAGTAGTGTCACCTCCGTCATCGAAGTTTTTGTCTAGTACACCGAAGGACAAGATTCATTATCCCGTTTGACAGGATGTTCATGAAAATATTCCTAGTAGAAGCTGGAAGAAGTTTGTGTTTTCTTGGATAATTCTTACTTCATGCTCACTAGCTGGTTTGATATGGTTAATGCAGGCTCAACCGTTTCACGAATTTGTATGCTGGATTAGGGAGAATACAATCCTTGTTATTTTGTTGGAAATTATTCTGTTATTAATTTTTCTAGTTTTCAAACTTTCTAAAGATGACAGTGTTAGTAATGGACGAGACAATCAGCGATTGCCGGATTCTAGGACAACACAAAGTAATAAGGTTAGAAGAAAGTTGGAGTATGATCCAAGTTATTTGAATGAAACGAAAAGAAATGATAGTGAAATGTCTTCTGGAATAGGACAGGAAAAATCCGACATCCAAGTGAAGAGGACTTTCAGTGGTTCAAGTGGTGATACTTGGACAGATTTTCTGCGGTACAATGTACAATGAAAATATAGCGCAATTAAACTGTTGGGATTATAACCGAAAAAGGATGGTGTTTTTCACAACGCTGAGAGGTCAAGCTGAGACCTATGTTGGGATAGTTTAGTGCAGAAAATGGAACTTCGATTTGGAAATGTGAATATGAAAGAAAGCTACTTAGCTGAGGCTAGACTTAGACGTAGAAAACCCGGGACCTCTCGCACTTTAAATTTCAGTGGTTGACATGCTGCGGTCGTATCATGCTGCGCTCCGCGTAGCCCTTTATATGTTTTATCTTTATCAATATACTGCGATTGTTTGTGATTATTCTTCCAGAGAGGGCACATTGATTTGCAAATAAATATATTGCATATTGTCTATCAGGTGATTACACAAAAATATTTCACACATTCATTCATTACAAAAATATTATAAATTTGAGGTGGGGTCTGGAAAAAAGCTGTAATCCCTTCTGTCTCTTACCAAGGAAAAATATAATTATATCTGTAAAAAACAAAATGATAATTCTAACCCCAGACCTCAACAAGCCTCTAGTAATACCTCAATTCCATTTTTGTTGTTTTTGGTAAAAAATAACTACCTTTGGCTGCAAAGATGATGAAATAATATGAAGGAGGCTTTCTGCCCCCCCCCTACAAAATGCTAATTTTGAAACAAAAATTGTTGATACAAGTTAAAAAAAATTTCTGTCCAGAATAAAAAAAACTGAATACCCCCCCCCCCTTTTCAAGTTACATGGTTGAAATATCTCTGTTGATAAAAAAGGCAAATCTTATAATACACATCCCAGTTCCTTATTTTTAAATTACTGCACATTGAAAAAAAGATAGATGAGTGTCTCCGCCTCAGTTACGCCACCCTGCCTGGCTACCTTGTGCTTTGGCTTGTTGCTTCGGGGTCTAGACTATTTTGATATTTTTTTTTCATATTTGCTGCCGAATTTCTGTGAAAAATTTGAATAGGAGGGAGGTTTACAACATCCATTAACCTTTGTAATTCATTCATTCTTTTACCGTCCTAGACCGAATTATCTGTCGTTTACAAATCTATGTTCATCCTTTACTGATCTGACTTTTTATTTTTTATATTGCTTTGTGACAAAGCAATATAAAAAATAAAAAATAAAAGTAAAAAGTCAGATCAGTAAAGGATGAACATAGATGATAAAAGTAGCTTTGTAAACGACAGATAATTCGGTCTATTACCGTCCATGCAGGACAAAGTCAAAGAACGTTTAATTTAAATTCATGTCATTAATCTACAGAATGTCCTCACGTATTTTTGTCATTTTATGTACGTTAGATAAAATTCCTGTAGCCTTTTGAAAGTATTAAATTGATTTCTTTTACTATCATTGTGAAACTAAATTCTTTCGATGACCGACGTACATGACGTGTCAACAAACTGGTTCCTAGACCGCCAGGTTAAAAAACGTCAGAAACCAGTACATACAAGTTCAAGGTCAGCCATCGCCTGATACCGACCGTTATATTTGTATATGACGAAGGCATACTGAATATTGCGGCGGGAACCAACCTACACATGACGAGACTTACAGACCCTATTGACTCGATGAGTGTCCTGTGGTTGTTTTTATGATGTGATTGTCATCTATGGGTAATTTTGTCGGGCAACGGATGACGGCAGTTGTAAGGACAATTTACCAGTTAATTTCTATGTTGACGATCCCGCATCCATGGGTATAAAAAAATGGATGTAGCGTTGCTCGACATTAAGCTATGAATTCCACTCAAACCGGTGCTAGAGGCCGTCTTGAACTTACTATGTGGTATGAGCGCAGCTCATTGTGACTTCAAGATGAGGAAGAAAAGTAAAAGCGTTCTTCCATTGCTTGGTTTTACCATGTATTTGTAAACACTTTGGCTCATGTGAATTTACTTCTTTTGTTAATTTAATTATTTTGTGATGATAGACATGTGTCAATAATACTCAGCAAGGCGTTCAGTTGATACTTTTGGCACAAAATCTATACAAAGATGATGTTAATAACAATATATCATATATGTCAATGCCTTAATAACATGAATTATCGTCTCTCAGCCTGCAGAGCCCTTCCACAAAAGCCATATCCGGTTGACCTGAACTTATCAAGAGGTTGACCTGGGGTTATCAAGGCAATTCTCCCAATGTTTGACAAACGATATCCTTTTTTATCCGTTTTGCAAGAAATAAATCTTAATTGGATAAAAAATCTATTATAATTTCCGTTCTCAATTTTGTAAACAAATTACCGCCACCAATACACAAAAATAAAAACGAGACGTTCGAAAAAATACGGAAACTAGGTCGCTGATAACTTTAGCTTCAAGATTCAGGGTTTTTATTTACTCAAGACAGATTACACTGCAACGTGAGAATTGAAAGTAAACAATGCATGTAATAGATCTAATAAACAATATAGAAAATTCTTTAGGACAAAACTAATAATAATACAATGTGAATGAAACAATGATAAAAATTGTATATCATCCTAATATAATAATATATAATTAACACAACAAAATATTATAAGGGCAATGGTTCTAATAAACATTATAATAAATGTACAATTTTGTTTAGAAATATTGATACGTTATCCAATACCCTTTTGTTGCACAATGATAACATACCTTTCAATTTTATATTTGAACATCATAATACGACGTTTACTCATTAATCTTAGTAAATAGTTCTGTAATTCAAAGTCTGACTTAAATATGCAATAAAATACCACCCTTGAAGAATTGGCAATATCACTATTCCATTTTTGCACGAATTGGTCCTGTAATATCTTTTTTACAGGAAACTTAATTTCGGTATAATCCAAACTTTTTTTACAATTTCAGACAAAACTAAAACCCGTGTTGTCCAATATAGATTTTACATAGCTAATCCATTTCGATTTACATTTTCCTGATGTATGCATTTGAAGTAACAATGTATACAGCTTTCCTGATAATCTATCACTGTTCTGTATTAATTTCACCCAAAAATTTAACATTCTTACTTTTATGTTTACATCTATCGGATATCTTCCAGTTTCACCGTATACCATGAAGGTAGGAGTGCTAGATCTAACATGCAAAATTCTTTTCAAGAAATGGAGATGGATTTTTTCATTCGAATCCCCAAATTTCCGAAGAATACAACAGAATTAGCTGAACAAGAGAATCAAATAATTTTATTTGCAAATCAATAGGAAGAGATATATTCCGAGTTTTTCTATATAATGCATAAAGTGATTTTCTAGCTTGCTCAACAAATTTTTTCCTAGCACATGCAAATTTCCCATTGAAATTAAACAATAAACCAAGATATGAAAACGAATCAACCACTTCAATACTTGACCCGTCTATTTTAAAGTCATAATGATCTTTATATTTACGTTTTGAAAAGATAACAATTTTTGTTTTGTCAACATTTACTGCAATATTTTTTAGCAGAGCCACCATTTTGTTTACATTGTGACGTCATAAAATTGCCTAGGAACTGGAGGACAAATGTAAACAAGAAAAGATATGGGTAAACCCATATCCAAGGATACTCGATTGTTCACGTACCTGTACAATTTTGAAAAGGGCCATTTTCAAACAAAACAATAAACAAAAAA
>MJUU01031890.1:0-13938 GCA_002080025.1 Modiolus philippinarum | reverse complement strand
CACCTGTACTAGATATAACAGTTAATTGATTTTAATTGAATTTTATGCCTGTCAACATCTTCTAATTAAAAACATTAATTGGACAGATATTTGCGAGCATATTAGTCCTTTCTATTTAAGTTTTTGTTTTGCTGTCAAATCTTAGCGTGAACTGATGCTATACGGAAAGACATGGCCATATCTAACGAAATATTTCCGCTCAAAACAATGTTGATTCACAAATACTATCGTAGCTAGACATAGATCACAAAATTAATCAGTAAATAAAAAGTCTAAAAATACACATCGTTTATGCTATTTATAACTTGTTAACAATCAATACTGAGGAAACCGTGGCGTATGAATATTTGTAGTAGTAACTAACAAAACATTAACAAATCGCTTCAGATCATTAGTAAAAATACAACTCTTAAATTATGTGTTTTCAGATAATTGATCTAGGGTGAGTTAAACTGATAAAAAGTCGCCAAATACCGAACTATTTCCTACGCCATGACATTGTGATCTGTACCCCAAAACAAATATATAAAATATATATCATGAATAGATAGTACGCACTGATCGAGAGGTTATGCGTTGGAAAAATCGACTTTATTTCGATTTATTAACATGGTTCGATGAATAAAATTCTAAATTGAATAACGTTTGCCAAAAAAAAAATATTGTGAAGTAATAGAATAAGGGACCGACCATTTAACTTGAAGGGGGGCTATGGTTTTTTTCTAAAAAAATATTTTGGATCTGATTTTATGTGAAAAAAATATTTTGGCTGCCAAAATGATGAAAAAAAAATTTCTGAATGAGGCTTTCTGCCCCAAAAATAATGTTAATTTTGAAAAAAAATATTTTGTTGATACGCGTGCAAAAAATAAATAATTTGTTATAAATTTTCTGCCCAGAAAAAAAAACCATAACCCCCCCCTTCAGGTTAAATGGTCGGTCCCTAACTACAAAACATTTCCCATTTTGTAAAAAATGAACCTCATTTCCCGCGCAACCTTGGGAGAATCTGACACAAAACCTTATAAACTATTGTATAGAAATAAGAAATAAAAGACGATAAACAAGTTATCTGAATTTTGAATGCTGGAATATTGTAAAATATCATCCCGCTCGCCAGAATTTGAAGCTTGGCGCTCGTTCTTCATATTCTGGCTCACGGGATGATATTTTACTATATACAGATGTCAAAATCCGATAACATATACTTATTTGGTATCTAACTTTACATTGGCTGATCCAAGGAGGGGTTCCGGGGGTTGGAACCCCCCTTTTTTGGAAAATCTTGGATTTTCTGGTGAAATCCAGGTGTTTTACTAAGAAATACCACAAAAATTTTCGCTTAACTTCTCTATTGGACCCCCTTTTCAAACTTCCTGGATAAGCGCCTGCTTTATACCAAGTCTACATTTATAAGGGTAATTATCTTATACAGTTTGCAATATTTAATCATTTTAGATAAATTAGCTCATTTTAGAATATATAAAAACGTTTTGAATAACTCTTAGTTTTATTCAAATCAACTTACAAATATTCAAAAAAGAAATGTTTAAAAATTGCATTTCAGTCCATTTGAACAATAGAAGTATATGCTATCTGATAATTACAGCTGTATATCATAAAATATCTTTCTGTGCGAAAGACCCGAGCTTTATATTCCGGCGAGCTGGATAATATTTTATAATATACGAACTTTCAAAATTCAGATTACTTGTTTATCGTCTTATATCCTTTAGAGTATTTAATAAGTTTTTTTTATTTCAGCACCTCCCTGTTGTTTAAACTTTTTTCCCTGTTCCTTGCCACTTTTATAACGCCATAATGTAGCAGGTTGGAACCCGGAGTCCAGAGCCCGTGTTAATCCCCCAAAAATGTTATTTAAATTTTAACAAATTTGATTAAAAAAGATTAAAGGGAAAAACAATACCATTACCTGTTATATTTAGCATTATTACGTTGATGTACTGAAATTAATTTATGTCTTTTTGTGAGCTCCAAGGATGCAATTGCATTTATATCTTCACCATTCTGTCTCTCTAACAGAAATATTCCCGTAAGATTTTGTATAGTAGTTTCAAAATAGCGATGAAAATGTGACCCTTGACAAGCTGCAATTTGTAGCTTAATCTATACCTGTATCTCAAATATAGCACTAAATAGAAAAAAAAATGATGCTGCAACGCTTAACCCATAGGTTGACCGGTCTTCTTTTCAATCAATATCGAAATAATGCTTGATTTGAAAAAAAAAAAAAAAAAAAAAAAAAAAAACACCTGATAACGATTTTATGTAAGTACCACAGACTTCTAATATATTTTCTATTTTCGAGGACTTTTCAGTGTCTATATTTGCAAAATAGATATTCAACAAGAAATTTTGTTATGTTGTGAATCATCTGGATACGCACTATGTTTAATTATGCCCCCAGATCTAGGATCGGGGGACATATTGTTTTTGTCCCGTGTGTCTGTCTGTGCGTCCGAAATTTTAACCTTTGCTATTACTTTTGATCTATTAAAGATGGACTTAACAAAAGTGTAAAAGTCTAGTCAAGAAGAACATAAATATGCCCCCAAAATAGGTCAAGTCAAAGGTCAAGGTCACAGAGGTCAAAATTTAAGTGTCTTAGATTCCAATTTAATGTTTTGTGTGTAAAGAAAGATACTTCTAACAAAAAATATTAAGATTCCACTTTCAAAATTTATTAAACTAATAAAAAAGGTGCTGGGTATATGTAATGTGTCATACACACATTTTGTGTTCTAATTTACTGACATAAAAGATACACACCAGGATATTAACTATTTTATTTTTTGTATTTATTCTTGTTTGTCTGTAAGAAATAGCTACTTACACGTATAATTTGTGCATCGTCTGGATATTCACTGAGAATTGTCTGTAGCTGTTTTAGTAATGTTGGCCTTATCATTTCAATATTCATCTCTTCATCTGAATCATTTTTATCACTCTCGCCTGGAATTAAATCAAAACAATTGTAACTTGAATGAATCGAGTAGTTTTTCGTTCGCCTGTGACGAATGTCGCGAAGGCGAGACATAGCGACCATAGATTCCATCGTCGTCGTAAACATTTGGTTAACGCCAATGCTAAACGTTTTTTGAACGTTGATAACTTTGTCAAACCATGTTCAATATCAATGATTTTTTTTGAAAATATTCAGTGCAATCCAAAGTTTATTAAAAAAAAAGGAAAAAGAAAAAAAAAACATTTTTTTCCGATTTTGCGATTAGTTGGACTTAGTTTTTTCAAACATTTTTTTTTGTTTTGCACTATATCTCAGCACCTACATGCCATAGACAGATGATGATTATTATGTAGTTACATCTTTAGTAGTAACCAACATCCATTACAGAATTATGTCACCTTGACCTTGATTTTCCGCATCAATGAATCTTGCTAAATTTCCATATTAGGTCCATAAATTAACAATGTTTAATTAAACGAAATTGGAATTCAATTTTGATGTAAAATTGTTGCATATAGTCTGTAGGTGCGCAATCATCTTTCCGAATTTTATTCTGGTTCCAACTTTGGTAAATTTCCTGAAAATGTCAAAGACTAACAATTTTTGAAATTTTTGCGTACAATCAATTATATAAGCAATTGTTTCATACGAGACATAATTCTTCAAACTTGTGGTTCAAATTTCTGTACATTTCCTGAAACTAGTAATTTTTGGGAATTCTTGTTAGCAACCATGCTTTTTATGCATTTTAGTCAAAACAGATATTTTCAATGGTTAGATTTCAAAAATTTGATACCAATTTTGTTAGTTAAACTTCCTAAAACTCTCAAAGACAAGCAATTTCTGGAAAATCTTGTTAGCAACCATGCTTTTTTGATACGTTTTATTCAAAACAAATAGTAGATTTCAAAAATTTTTGATTCCAATTTTGTTAAACTTCCTGAAACTTTCAAAGACAAGCAATTTTCGGGAATCCTTGTTAGCAACCATGCTTTTTGGATGAGTATTAGTCAAAACAAATATTTTCAATGGTAAGATTTCGAAAAATTTTCGAATAAATTTGGTAAAATATTCTCAAAGACCAGTTAGTTCTTTGAATTCTACTTAGCAACCACATCTTAATAAAGACCAAATCATAATGACAGTGGAGTGAGCAGGCGAGACACTAGGTTTCGCGCAACCTTTACGAATCATTGCAACCAGGTAATCGGTTAATAACAGTCGCTAACCTGATACGATGAAACATATTTGAAACGGTAAAAACCTGACTGTAGTCGTTTAAGGATTAAAATATATGAAAAATACAGGTATGGGTAGCGAAGAATCGTTTTCTCCAGATATTGATTTTTTTCCCTAAAGGAGGAAATTTAATAAAACTGGTGTGATTTGCAGAGTGCAGTCCATACAAGAAGTGCTAGCTTAATCCAGTCCACTAAACAGTATGATATGGCACAACCTCCTTGGGACATTTTTAAAAAATTAGCTGTTTTTTTTTGGTCCAATGTTAAACTAAGATATGCAGTGGCAACCATTTTGGATTTATGATCGGTGCAAATATAATACATTTGGTAGATAAACAGCATGGTACTATGCCTATTTAACATCAATTTGATGTATGAAATGGTTTTCAATCATCAGCGATTAACATTTTCCCATTAGGTCCAATGTTAAACTAAAGTCTGCAGTGGCGGCAATCTTTGAATTTTGATCGGTATTTGTTTAATGATCATCATGATACCATGCCTGGTTAAAATCAACTTGGCGGATTAAGCGGCTTTCAATAATAGGTAATTGCAAGCTTTCCTAGTACGGTTCAATATTTTGTGATCACCATCATCGATTTTGATAAGCGTTCTAATATAATGCTCATAACATATTCCAAATATAATCATTAATTGCTTAGAAAAGATTATTGATTGGGACAACATGACTAACGTAAAGTATCTTCCTGCAAACAATTAGAGAATTCTCGAGTTTTTACATGTCATTTTTTAATGTAGCGGAAAAGGCTTGTAGCGACGATATTCAGAAGTAATTCCCAATTGTTGACAAAACAGAGAATGTTTTCTCGCTAGTAGACAACGAAACGTCAAGTTAGAGTAAGACTGCGTTATTGAAAACAAATCTTACATGTGAACAATAATGTATCACAGTGAATAACATACTAAAATCTAACACAAAAGCAAATGCTTGAGGAGTTAAGCTGTTTAAATAACACTGAATTATATTTTATTCTTTCTTAGTTTCATGATTTTAGTTTTGTGTAAAGTAATTTTTTTTCGGATATAAGAGACCAATTCCCTAAACTTTCCAAAATCGACCAATTGAAATTGAACTTTATACGACATAGTACCAGAATACACATAAACCTTAACTAGTTATTGTTGTAATCACAGGGTATAACCGGACAGTGAACCAAAAACGGAAGTTGCTGAACAGTCCGACTCCTTAATCCTAGTTGTCGTCTAAGATTTTCGCTACTTGAGCATCAATTTAGCTTCTGTATTGAATAATACTTGATGAGTTGAGAAAATTTTAAGCTATATTTTATCAATGTATATGTATAATTTGCATATTTTATACCACTTGGAGATACATTAGATCACTGAGTATGTTCTTAAATCGGGATTAATCATCACAGAAAATACAGACTGGACCGATTCAACTGTCTTGTTTAAAGAAATATACACGCCTTGCTAAACATATTATATGCGGAAGATACAAGAATCATCAGATTACTTATGTATAGGTTTACATTTGTTTGTAGTGCTTTTGAGTTTTCACAAAAGACGTTTTCCATGCATACCTAGTGAATTATGACTGTCCGCCTAGTTGCTACCCTATGTATTATGTCTGTCCCTTAGTTGTTACTATATGAAACTGTACGCGATCATAAGTTGCTTTTACGTAATCATCTGGATGGCTTATATGTGCAAGTTGGTGTAAAATAAAGCGCAGATAAGACAATTTCAATAAGTACTTCTTAAAAAAAACGTACATACACATATTTGTGCTGCTTGAGCATCGACTAATATATCAGAGGACATAAAAGTTATCTTCTAATCATTTTGACTTAAATCTCAAATATAAAACATACCTTTTGAAGATAATTTCAACAGAAATCTTTTTTAAGTGTATTTTGTCATGGAATAAAGGACGTTCTAAAGCAAATATATAGTGTATTTAATGATCTTTATTAGGAGTAATTGTGACAAGTGAAAGATATATATATATATATAAAGGGTCCAACCCTTATAACATGGAGTTTGTTGTACATTGTAGTCTTACTTTCTTGTCATGCATTTGGAGATGGGGCTGTAATATCCTTATGTTGGAATTTTCTGTGCAGTATTTTGGCAAAAAATGTCACTTCCATTAGTTTACCAATATGGAGGCTTGTTTAGGGTATATTGGGATACGGGATATTTACCACTTTTGTTAATGGGATATGGGATATTTGAGACAAAAGTACCGGGATTAGGATATTCTGACTATGGAAAATGGGATATTTCAATAATTAATGGGATATCTTCAATTTTCAAAGGGATATTTTCGTCCAGACTTCCTGGGATATGGGATATTGGTACCCCCCTAAACAAGCTTCAATATGGTGGAGCTGCTCCATATAAAGTCCAATACAAATTTAACACAGTGCTTACTCGTACATTCCAACCGTATAGAAAATAGTTCGGTCAAGTTACTGCAGTTCTAGCCATCGAAATTAAACTGTAGTATAAATAAACGGACAAGTTAAAATTCTTGTCGAACTGCGATAAAATGTAAAAGTATATGTACATATCAAACGTAAAAATTTAATTGAAAATAATAGATAGAGGTGGAGATCTTTTATTTTTCGATTATATTTTTGGGGCTCTCAAAGAGCTGTGGTGTCCGTTTTATCACACCGTAATCAGGTGCTTTGGAATGATAAACACAACCTTCTCTGTGTATGACTTCTGTAACACTGCCTATCATTCATGGATCCAGTAGTACCGGGTTGGAACCAAATTTTTTTATTAAAAAATTATGCAAAGTTTTACAAAATTTGACAAAACTTGAAACCCGATTTTTTTACCTGATAAAAAGACTCATAAAAGACAATCACAGGACACTCATCGAGTCAATTGCAAGAAAATTCAGCACAATAAAAAAAAAAGATGTGGGCACTATCAACTACATGTAAAGTAAGTGGTCAGAGTAACATTATTAATTTAAATTACCAAAAAAATGATAATAATAATAATAAAAAAATAAAATAAATAAATAAAATGGAATAGAAAGCAAAATTTTTAATGTGACAGTGTATCCATATGAGATATTCTCTCAAGAACAAGCACAAATTGTCAGTCAATAGATACACGTATCAATATCATATTAAACGTATAAATTCAGCTTGAAGCTACCAGAATAGTTAATGTTTTTAATAACAACGAAAGTCCTGATCATTTTATCTTTACATTAAGCATTAAAACTTGATGGTACCTATATACAAAAAATACCGATGTTGCATAAAAAACAGTAAATTTCGCTATGCTGTACATGTGTTTCAAGGAGTAACCTCTCATCAGCAGCATTACTATCAAATAATATGGAAAGCCATAATCCAAAAGTTGTCAGATATGTTGTTGATATATATTTCATACAAATTATGTCCTGATTTTTTATCATTGGTTTCTTCCTTTAGTGATATCTAACGCCAGTGACTGAAAGTAAAGAAATTGAGAACATATTCTTACAAAATGAAGACTTATACTTTTGATTAGCTTCTACATGCTTCTACTGGTTTAAAATTCGTTGAAAAATTCTCCTATGTATATTGTTTTTCTCAACTATGTGAGAGCTGATATTACTCCCGAACTCAAGAGCTATGGCCTAGGCCTATGAAATGAAACTAGCCTGAGACATTAGTCGTATTAAGTTTCTTTTGCTATATATTGATTGATCGATAGAATTTCAGAATTTCACGACTGTGTAAATGTCATTTGTCATTATGCTTGAACGTCGAAACAGCTTTTATAACTTCAAGACTCCTGATGAAATTATTTTCGTAAAATATGATTTCATATTTAAAGTCAAAACGCTTTAGTAGATATCTTTCATTTCCTTCCGTGAGTCTACATACTCGGATATGTTAGTAAGTAAGTAAGTAAGTAAATTCTTTATCTAAAGAGAGTAACCTAATAAGAACAAGTCTAACTTTCATTGGGGCCCTCTACAATCAATATATAAATTAGAAAATTAATATATCTTACACATTAACAATACACAATAATGATATAAATACAATTTTATAAAGTTGGTGAAGAAGAACGTAAGCAGTGATATTAAGTATCTCTCTGCAATAGCAAATATTCGGGAACCATTCCATTTACAATCTTATACATAAAAATAAATTTTTGGTACTCTACCCTCTCAGTAAATGATAACCATTTCAGGGTTTTGATGGTGTATAAAAATCACAGTCTAGGATACTTCTTGCTGCTCTTTTTGTAACTTTATAATTCTGTCAGAATTACGTGTAGACACACTTCCCAATACCGTGAAGCAATTGTCAATATATGGTAATAATAAGAGCTATAAAATAATTGTCGTACATGTGTTGGTAAACATGACTTTAACTTGCATAAGAGGGATATTTTAGATGGAAGTATTTTACAGATCCTATTTACTTGTTCATTCCAGCTTAAATTTTCATCTATGTCAATACCAAGTAGTTTCTGTGCGTGAACATTTTCAACAGAAACATCTTTTATCTTAATGTCAAGATCTGACAATCCTGAAAGTCTCTGCTTTGAACCTAATAGCATGTGAATTTATTTTCATTGAGTTATTTTTACACCATACATCAACTGCATTCAAATATCTTGCAACACAGAGGTAATAATTTCAACACTTTTATCATGGCAATGTAAAGTTGAGTCGTCAGCAAATAAGTCAATATCCGACTTGTTTATATAAAGTGGTAGATCATTGATATATATTATGAATAAGATAGGCCCAAAACTGAACCTTGTGGAACACCATATGTCATAAAAGCTGGGTCTGATTTAAGACTTCCACACTGAACTACCTTCTTTCTTTGAGATAAATATGATTTTAAACAAGTCATCAATTTTCTCCGACATTATTAAATTTCAATTTTTCTAAGAGTAAAGTATGATTTACAAGATCAAATGCTTTACTGAAATCTACAAATAGACTTCCAATAATTTCACCATTGTCAATGCATTTCAACCACCCATTAATACGTTTAGTTAGAGCTGTTTGGCAAGAATGACCATTCATAAAACCTGACTGTGACACATGTAATAATTTATTATTGTTTAAAAATGTATACAATTGAGAACTTAGTGTTTCTCAAAAATGATATAGTACCAAGGACGGGGATTGGGCGATAATTCGAAGGAGCATCTGTTCCCCCTCCTTTATGTAAACTTGTAACTCTTGCAAATTTCAGTTTATTCGGGAAACAACCACATGATATACTTTTATTAATTAAAAACGTAATTGACTAAGTTTTAGAATTTTTGATCCAGTTCCATCTATACCTGTTGATTTTCTGACATTTAACTTTTTTAAATGAGAATATACTTCATTCACAGATATGAACTTTAAATCAAGACTCCTGTTTTTTAGTTTTTCATGTGTATATTGCTATAGTAAAGTTAAATCAGAACTGAAATCATTTTACCCGACAAGTTTTTTCTGCAGTTGATGAAAAATGGGTATTCAAAATATTGACAATTTCTTGAGGTTCATAAACTGTTTCGTTTTTTCAAAAGTCATTTTAGGTGGAAATATATTTTCCGATTTTGGGTTTAATTCTTTTCACCGGCCCCACAACTCTTTGCTGTTTTTGGAATTTGAAATCGCAGTTTGATAATAATCTTCCTTTGCTCTGTTAATTAAGGAAGATACTTTGTTTCTCCATACTTTAAGGTTGTTCCAGTCTTTTTGGAATGGTATTTATTTCTTAAAATAATAGCTTTAATTTCATCATTAAACCACTCAGATTGTTTGAATGTCTTTACCCTTTTAATTTTGAGGGGTGCATGTTTATCTATAGTTTCAGTATTGCTGCGGTCAAGGAAGTGGCAAAACTTTCAATATTTACATCCCGAGCTCTCTACCTTTCATTGACTCGCTGTCGTGTAAAGACAATATTGTATACATTTGTCAAGTTTTCTACAAAGTAGACATTTCACTTCGATGAATCTAACACATTGTGTAAGCTTCGGGTGTTCATCTTGGCTTCATTACAACAAAAGTTTTGCCACTTCCTTGACCGCAGCAATAAATAAATCATACCATTTTTCCATTGCAATATCGATGTCTTCTTCCATTTCAATTACATGAAAGGGGGTATAAATCAAATCATTTATAAATTCATTGTCATTGGACTTTTTAAAACATCTATATTTTTCAATATGATTTCTTTTTTGATTAATCTTTCTTTGTAAACAAGTCAATGCTCAAACCCCACGGATATTCGTATTAACTGATTTTTTTTTAAAAAGAAATACTCATTGAAACTTTATTTTCATTTTACTTGCACATATAAGCAATACAGATGATTCTAATGACCGAGTACAGTTTCATACAGTAACGACTAAGCGGACAGACAGAATACAAAGGGTAGCAACTAGGCAGACAAACATAGTTCACCAGGTATGCATGAAAAAACGTCTTTTGTGAAAATTCAAAAGCACTAAAACAAAATGAAAACCTATACGTAAATAACCTGATGGTTCTCGTATCTTCCGCGTATAATATGTTTTAGCAAAGCGTGTATATATCTTTAAACCAGACAGTCGAATCGATCGAGTCTGTAATTTCTTATCGCAACTCGGATTATTAATCCCGATTTTCTCCAAATGGTATAAACTGTGCCCTTTGTACATATGCATTGATATAGCTTAAAATTTTCTCAACTCATCAAGTATTATTCAATGCAGAGGCTGAAATGATGTCCAAAAAGCGAAAGTCTTAGACGACAACTATTAAGGGGTCGGACAGCTCAGCAACTTCCGTTGTGGTTCACTATCCGGTTATACCCTATGGTAATGATCATATTTATAAGACCTGTGTGTGAGAAATATACAGGCTGCGACCCGAATATGGGATATTGAGAACATCTCATGATTTCATTCTGCCATATTTTCGTACAATTAACTCGATCTGTGCCCTGTGGTTTTATGTTGTGATTGTCTTCTGTTGGTCTTTTTGTCGGGCAACGGATGGCAGCGATTGTAAGAATACTTTTTTTTTGACAGTTATTTTTATGTTTGTTGACGACCCCGCATCCATGACATGATAAGCATGGATGAAGGGTTGTTCGACGTCTATGGATGATTTCCGTTCAAACCGATGCTAGGGGTCGTCATGAACTTACTACGAGGTATGAGCAAAGCTCATTGTTGAAGGTCTCATGGTGACTTCAATGTGAAGAACAACAATAATAGCGTTGTTACATTGCTTTTTTTACCATGTATTTGTAGAGACTTTGTCTCATGTGCATTTACTTCATATCCCCTCATTGATTATTAGAAAGATTTCTAATTAGACAAATAATCCTGTATCTGTTCATTTATTGACATTCATATGTAGCAAAGAGCCGGCCACTTACCATTACACCAACTCTGCCAATTAAATATTTTGACTAAATCAATATTCTGTCTACGACTACACAACCAGATTTAAAAAAAAACTTTCGGGTTCATAATTTATTCTGACTTACTTTCACACACTACTGTCCCCAAATCACACATATCTGCTTCGTTGGCGTTATCTCTGTTTTCCTGTTGTTCCATTTTAGGATTTCTTAATTTGTCGCACTTCTTTCCAGAAGGTTTATTTATGTTCCATTTTTATATATTTCCTGTCATCCATTGTATCTCAACAGCTTAGTCTTCTCTATGTAAAAAAAAAACAACGCATTTGCAATTGAACGTTTAGGTTTCTTCATATATATATAATACCAAAGTATAATACCGAAGTTACTATGAATGTTCATGTTTAATCAATAATATGTGGAGTCAAATCACAACCGATTACAATGAAAATTTTACGATTAAACTCAGAAGAATATGCAGTTTAATTCTTTATTTCTGTATGATTTTCTGAACAGTTGTTTCATAAATTCAGCAATTTAAACAACTTGAGAAGTAAAATTTTGACGTCTTAATTTCAATTGAATAACTAAGGAATTTTGAACCTAAATTTGACATTTTTTACTTAAATAATTAATTTGATAAAACAGCATACCAGAAAGTTTTGCCCAAATAGACGATAATTAAACTGCTTGATTATCTTAGTTTAGCTTTGAAAATGTCCGATTAGAATTGCTTTTACAACAAATAAAGGAAAATTGAAGCGGTCCAATACTTTTGTCCAAGATATGTATTTTATCCATAATGAAATATGCAAATATTAAGAATAACAAGTGATAATGTGTTTGCATGCAACACAGAAGTCATTCAAGCCAGATTTCATCCAAAAGGTGCCATTTTGAACATTCTTAAAAGTATTATGCATAATAGATGGTCTTTCTTCGTACCAATTTTCAATTCATGATAAACGTAGGATGGATGAATTTCCAAATGAACACCGAAGCAACAACAAGCGGGGCAAAAATAACCATTATGTTTGGATGCAAACACAAGAAGTCTCCCATACGAACTACCATATCAGAATTAAAAGACCGGAGATGACGCCACACATTCAAACGTTTCAACAAAAACTGTAGTCTGATTTTTTTCGTTTTTTCTATTTCCATGAAAACGGCCACCTTTTTAAAACCTGAGTAGTTAATATCCCATAAAATCGTAGCTTTTCGAAAACATGTTTTTTGAAAAGCTACGATTTTATGGGATATCAACTACTATCCAGGAGCATATAACAAAATCATGTTTTCTATTTTTGTTTCTACAACGGTCAAAACTACCACTAGAATATAACAAGAAACAAACTGACACGTTTTGTTAAAACAGTCAAGTATAAATTAGGTTTTACTCACATTTTTTACGTTGCTTGCGGTTTAAGCATCTCATAAGTAAAATAAAAATCTTATAGGTTTTTACTCTTTTTCCAACGCTCAAGACTCTTGTTTAACCTGTTTAAGACACTGTTTATAAACTCTATCATTTTTATAAAAGAAAGAAAAATAATAATCCAATAATAAAAAATGTTTAGAGGAACACAGTTCTGTGATCGATATGAGTATTGTAACTTTTTACTAGATACTCCCATAAGAACTCCACAAAATGGGGAAGCACAAGTCAAAACGGATTACAAATTTAGCATAAATGATAAGGCTTCGTTTTATGACTGGTATAATGGGTATTTTTTAATTAAGTTTAAAGTAGATAAACTAGCTGACGGAGCAGCACCGGACAACGACACAGTATCTGTTATTTCAGATGTAACAAATTTTATTAGTCAAATGAGAGTTTCCCAAAACGGAAAAACAGTTTACGACTGTAATAATTTATCTTTAGCAAATCACGTCAAATCATTGCTTACGTTTTCAGACGGATATGTGAATAGTGTAGGCAAAAACAGCTTTATTTACCCTGATAACAAAGCGGTCACTGCTGATAATATAGGATTTGCTGCAAGAACATCGTTAACTAATACGAGGAAAGAAGTAACGGCGGAAATACCATTAAATAGATTTTCTTTCTTTGCCTCGTTGGAACAAAATCTTTTACCCCCGGCACAGATGGGAATAACGTTAAAAATAAACAACGACAATTATTTATTATACAAGGCTGATGGCGCTGATGATGGAAGAGTTGTAATTACACATTTTGAACTTGGGATTCCTAGACTAAAATTAAATTCTGTTGGTTTAACGGGTGTGTTACAAAATTACATGAAACCAAGACGATGGACATACTTAAGACAATCCATTTACACTAATATCTCGAGTCAATCTGTTGAAGGGTCGTTTC
>MJUU01031883.1:11356-26335 GCA_002080025.1 Modiolus philippinarum | reverse complement strand
GTTATAGTTAAAGTATGTTTCAGAGTAATTAATTGAATTAAAGTGCTTCGTAAGAAAAGGGGTGGTCAAGATGCCTGAGCGCGCAGCGCGAAGGCATTCGCTCAGGCATCTTGACCACCCCTTTTCTTACGAAGCACTTTAATTCAATTAATTACTCTGAAACATACTTTAACTAACTTAAAGACCGTGCAATTTATTTAATATACAGTATTTTAAATGTGAAAAAAAAATGAATACTGACATCCCGCCATCAAAATAGAATCTTCTACTCATGTATATTCATCAGTTTATTAAGGCTATATGCATCAAATAGTTAATAAATGTATTCTTTGTTCTACATGCGGAACAGTTGTCTTTTATATTGATCTTGTGTCAAATATATGTTTACTTTTATTATCTAAATACCGATTAGATTTTATTTGAAAAATTACCTGAGTTATCGATCTCTTGTCACTTTAAATATATTTTCTTATATCTGTTCATTAACTTGCGATGATAGTCGCGACAGTTTAGATCACCTTGATATTACAGAAAGGAAGCACAGGTTCAATCCTTAGGCCGGGGAAATTTTTCCCACTTGAAACTTTAACATCATCTAATATTTAAGTAAAACATAACAGAAGATCAAAGTTAGCATATATGTGAATGAATATGCATAAAATCTAATGAGGTAAATAATTCGGGGTAAGTAAATAATTTGAGGTAAATTATCAGTTAAAGTGCTTCAAAATCGAGAGAATCAATAAAAAGACAAAAGAAAGATGGAATAGTCCAGGCATTTACAAGAATTAAATGTTCTTGAATAACAAAAGAAATTGTCATAACAGGTATTTAAGTTGCATTACCAGTAGTAATTTAAAACATCAGATATATTACCCACTTCTTCATACCGGGTATACAACACCTTAAGTGGACGACGAAAGTGCATTTTTATTTTGTAAAAAAAATGAGCTCGGATTGTACATGATATTATTGCTGTTAACCTGCATGCTTAAGGTAGATAGACAGTAATATTCATATCCATGAGAATTTGCTGCAAGTCGGCACAATTGAAGAATCAATCCTACTTGCTTAAAATATACAATAAAAAGTATGGGTCACCATGCTTGTTTTTTCTAGAATTAAGATCAAAATTTGCTCATTTTTAGCAATTTTTTCACCGAAGTTTACAAAGAATGCACGGGGAAAATATGGAAAGGCAATTTTTAGCTTAATAGAAATGAACTTTTTATCCATGAGAATTTGATGTATTTTTGTGAACAGATAGTTTATGATGTAATTTATTGGTTACAATTAAAAACTGAATATGTCACCATGCGTTTAACGGAGATATTTTACAAAGTTTCCGGATGAAACATTATTTTCGGGAAAAGGGAGTTAATTCGCGGCAAAGTAAACGAAATATGACGTTTCACATTTATCATTCAATTGTGACGTCACAAAGGAAAAACCGTCAAATTACTGTTCCGGCCCGAAAATCAAACCTACCCCTTACCCGACTCTTTATTTTTCTCTGCGCAATTGCATTGCGCAACGGTGTCTATCTACCTTAAGTACCGAGTTTCAAGTCGTTTTCTTTTAGTGCTTTTTGGCTATTCGATTTAATCCTACTGGTAATTTGTTTTCTATAAGCTTTACACGTTGTCTCGATATAAAAATCTGAAATTTAAACCAGGTCAAGTCAACATCGTGGTGATATCTATCTGTAGTGTCCGTTTCCTTTGTTAAAGCGACACTATATTTATTATAGGAATAAAAATTATTTTCGATGAGTTTATCGATGTGTAAACGCAGCAGACTCACTCCCAAACTAATTAAGTCTGACGAATTTTAAAGATTAGTTTTTGAGTGAAAGGCCGCGTTAAAACATCAATAAACTCATCCAAAATGACTTTCAAAAACTTTGAACTGAATACAATGCTGCCACTGAATTTGACATCACCGTATACTGTCCTATTATTCTTCGAAGCATATCAATGGGCAAGAATCGTTTATCGTGGAATAACTTTTTGGTTGTTCGTGATGTGACCAATGAAATATGACATTCCAATAGCAATTGGAATTATTTATATCTTTTTTATGTGGTGAAGAGGAGACGAAATTCACAACCCATTCTTAGAGGATTTTGAAACATCTCACTTGAACTTTTGAAAAGCCACTATATCAATTGCATGCTCCTCGTCAACGCTGCCCAAGGTGGGTGGTTCTCTCCGGACACTCAGGCTTCCTCCACCACTAAAACTGACCGTCATGTAGACAGCTGAAATACTGCTGAAAGTGATGTTAACCCCCATATCAATCAATCAATCAATCGTCGTCAACGATGTGCACTCAGCGCTTGTTAGATATTATATGCTGTTAAAGAAGAGAAAGTTCACAATTTGGAGATAAAATTATAGCGTTTTTGTCATACACTGTTGTCTAGATTTCAGACGACGATCTCCGCCCTTTTAAAACAAAAGACACGAGAAAAGAAATGAGTGTATCAATTGTCTCTTCAATTTCAACTCATTCATCTAGATTAATAAGTTGATACTCTCTGTACTTTTAAACTAGTTGTGTTTTCAAAACTGAATATAAAAAACACATGGAGTTAAACAAATGTTTTCACGAAAAAAGAAAGCTTATTAGTTTCAGATAATAAGACAGACAGCTGGTTTCAATTCATCTTATTTGAAAAAGTCCATTAGAATGTTTTAACGAGATTTGCTTGTCATGTAACAATCATTCGATATGCTTATAACATCTACATTAATCCTTGAACTTTTCAACCAGAGACTAAACAGAAAGAGATTTTTTAAATTTAAATAAGAAAGATATAATTTGTGGAAACGTTATATATTTTGTCTAAATTACTATCGTCGGTTTTAATTGTCTTTTGATGATATGCATTGTACGTACCGTATATATAATATTTAAAATACATTTAGATGAAAGTTGCAACATTTCTTTGCAAAGTTTTAGGCAGTGAAATCCTCAAAAACTTGCAACATTGGAATTCAATCAAAAAAGCCCCAATAAAATAACATTTGGTATGTTTTATAAAATGGAATGTAGGCCATTTTGTTTTAAATACCAATTTTATCGTGAGCCCATTATATATATATTAAAAACAACATTTCCTATATTTTCTAATCCGCAATTTACAACAGGATAATAAAACTCAATAATAAATTGAAATAATCCAAACTGTAGGTATCTTTGCACGATGTGGATTTTTTTAAATGTGTATTATTATTGACAATAATTAATATATATTCTTCATTAAACGTAGTCAAGTATTACTCAAGCATAACAACGCACAGGTGACGTCGATACCGTGATTCGATGATTACGTGATAACGTACGCGTTTAGTTCTTTGATGCTGACATTATCAGTCTCTGTAGAACAAAGGTATTTCATGCAAATAACAAAATACCGAAGCTGACGTAAATGTACTTAATTTTAATTGCAACCAAAATAACCCTGTCGTTACATTCCACTATTTTAGATCGAGTCTTGTCGAAATTGTTTGATTAATCAAGTTCATAGCTTTTAACCGTTTTTATTACAGTATGTGTCTTTTAAAAATTGATACGAATAAATATGATGGTAGAGTTTGCGTTAAGTTTTAAAACAGTGACTCTAAAAACTTGAATTTTACTCACAACCGGAACTTTCTGTCGCATGGACACCATTCCTGGGCACCCAATGATACTCTTGAGTTTTGTGCAGTGGTTTGATACACTTCTCATGGTTTACTATGACCTTCATGTAGAAGTCTTTTGTTGCTGGTGTTATGTCGTTGTCTCCATCTTCTTGCCTCCTAAATAATGGTAATGATTTTCATTCTTGTTTGTTTGTTTTTTATTTTTATTAACTTTTTTTTCATTTTTATTTATTTTGTTTTATTTATTACTTTTTTTTTTTTGTTTTTGTTTTTTTTTTTTTGGTTTCTAACTTCTCCCTTCGGCTTGATGTACTTTTTTCTTAATTGCTCTGTCAAAAATGTTATTCATCGTGATCTGATACCCTTGGATTTGTACGTTTATTGATCCTTTACAAGTACAAGCACAAAAATGTAGACATTTCAATGTATCATCTAAAAAAAGAGAAGACAGCAGAAAAAAACCTGAAATGACAAACAGTTTTAAACTCGGGTCACCTTTCACTAAAAAACTCCATAAACAAAAGTCAACCATAGAGTTAAACCAGTTTTAAAGCAGCAAAGTTTCTCCTAGCCCAATAATATAACGACATGTTTTAAAGAATTGATAAAATGATGACTTATATAGTAACGTAATTAAAATAAAAGATAACAGAAACACATCCAATGACTAAAGGTTCAATCAAGGACCACAAAGGAACGATAAAAACATACAAAATATGTACCTTTTTAAGAACAGCCGGACTTTCAATAAAAGCCAGCCTTAGTCATTTTTATGATTGGGGTCACCCAAAGCTCCCCCTTTCTGATTACTTATACAGTAATGTTATATTGACTACAATTGATATAACACTTCCCCTATGATTATAATTTTATTGTGCATTTTAAACGATGACGTCATTTTTAGATAACCATTGCCATTATAAAAGGATCTTGATGAACGAGTAATCTGTTGTTTATTATCTCTATTCACGGCAGTAAAAAAAATAATTGATACAATAGTATTATACTAGAACACTTAAGCTGTATAAAGTATTTGTTAATGATTTTTTGGAGAGGCAACGTTTTTGTCATGTACATTTAACATGTTTCCAAAAATCAGTAAAAAATTAAAGCGGCAATATAACTTATATATAGCAAACCTAATCTGCTGACAGTTTCGAAGTGACGATTATTTACGTCATCAAAGTGTAAGAAACAATGAGAATCAAGTATGAATATCAAATACAAACAACTTGGTTTCATTCCAGTTAAATTTGTTCATTTTTTTTCGATTTATCTTACACTGCTGATCACGTACAAAGTCAAAAATATGAATTCAGTAAGTCTAGTTGACAGCAATATACAAATTTTGTATGTATGAAGCTTGCTGTAGACAAATTTACAAGAAGAGTTCTAGACTGGCAGTGCGCGTTTAAATGACAGACAAGATATTCTAAGAAAGTGTATGACAATTCCAGGATGATTCTTCGACTGCCTTTAAAATTTGCATTACGCGATAGCACTGCTCTAAAAATGGCAGATCTTTGTAAGAAAACTTTGGAGGGCTTGGTTGCGATGTACAATCATGTAAGATCACTCTATAGAAAAAATGGAAACGGGGAATGTGTCAAAGACGACGACCCAAAGGGGGGTAATAACAACTAAACGCCACCATAAGATCTTCAATAACCTTTGAGAAAACCCCACACCCAACGGTAGGTCGGAGTCGGCCCCTGAATAAAGAGTAATCAAGTTCAGCGAAATAAACATCACCCTAGACTCCTATGCCTGAAATTCTGTCTAAAAACAGTGACAAAGTGACATAGGAAGTACATTTATTGAATTAGTCAGTCTTTTGTGTATGCTTTGTATTATTTCGAAATATAAGGAGAGTCCTATATCAGTTATAATAAACAACAAATGATTATACGTTGTAAAATGTTTACTAGGTTAATGTTACAGGTCTTTCGCGCATCACCATATTAGAACATCAGATATCTTACCCGCTTCCTCAGACCGTGTATGCAACACATTGATTGCATGACATGCAATTTAGTCATTGGGAGGTGTTTCCTGTTATCCATTTTTTAACATGCATATCTATTTGTCAAAAAAAGTCCTCATTGTTTTAGCCTGCATGCTTAAGTACCGGGTTTAAAAGTGGATTTCCTAAAACTCAACAGCACTTTAATTACTTTCTAGCTTTTCGATTAAATCCTACTAGTCATTTGTTGTCCATCATATTTATAGAAGCTTGATTTGAAAAATCTGAAAATTTAAATGAGGTCAAGTCAACATCTTGATGCCATGAAATCAATCTGTAATGTCAGTTTCCTTTGTAAAAAACGACACTTTATATTTATGTATATTTATTTATGATGCCGTGGTGACGAGTGTACGAAAATCACAACACATGCTTAGTTGTTTCTTAAATATGACACTTGCTCTTACGAAAAGACACTGTATAAATTTCACGCTTTACATCAGCGAATCAATTGTTAATGTGCACTCTGCACGCTGGTAATGGACCATTCAAAATTTATGAGAACATGGGGCCGATGCAAAAAAAGAATATTTTATAAAAAATGTGGTCTCATGGCAACACAAATAATGAAAAAGTGATGTCCTATTATGTTGTGGTGTAAAAAGTGATGCCCCGTGTATGTTTTTAAAAACTTCAGATTAGAAATTTTAATTTTTATGGTTGATGGTGGGATAGTGAAATGTTTAAATTGTTACGTCAAAAAAGTTAGACCGGAATCGACATTGTAAGGGAGTAAGTGAGAACCGAACCGTCAATCAAAAGAACGAACAATCCATGGACAATGGCAAAATCAGATTATGAAATAGACCATATCCGATTCAGGGTTAACCAGACAACGTCATAGTATATAAAACGTTACGTCATAAAGCCTAAAACGTCATGAAACTATATTTTTGAAGTACATTCTTGGTCACATGGGGCGGACATGTTTGTGACGTAGGGCGGACAAACAACAGCTGGTAAAGCTTAATACCAGAACTCGGATATTGTCTATTATTACCATAATTTGCTCTTTTATGGTATAAAAGGCCAAATAAATATATAATATGAGAAAAATCATAAATATTGTATTAGAAAGAGTTATAAAAGAGGAAAGTTATCCATTTTAATAGTTGATTTCCAAATTTCTAAAGTAAATGAAATGTAAAATTTCGGTTAAAGATTTAAGACTTTGTTTGAAAGAGTTACAAGTTTGAAGACTAATTCATTTTTATGTTGGTTATCGCATGACGATAATATGTCTAAAAGTTGTGCACAAAATTGAAGTTTTTTTTCAAATTTAGTCTTGAATGAAAAGTAGATAAAATATATAAAGTGAGTAGAACAATTAAGATTTTTGTTTGAAAAGTTTCAACAGAGGAGAATAGGCTATCTTAATAGTTTGTTATCCCATATTGACAGTGTCTTACATGTAATACCAGATGTGAATGCAAAAAATATGCATATAATTGGTCCCATGCCTGGACACTTTGAATAAAATGTATGTTCTACTGCTGTTTGCACCGATCCCATGGCTTGATAAATTTTGACTGGTCCCTTGGATATTTATAAATAGATTTTGTCGTATCTGAAATCAAGATTTCAGACGTCAATTTTCATCAGAAAATATGAAACAGAATTGAGTGTTTCAGATAACTAAATACCGAAGTTACTGTGAATTCAATTTCTCTTTGATTTCAAGTTCACTCATCTAGATTAATGAGATGATACTCCTTACCTTGGAGAACGTGTATGTGTTTTCAAAACTATGACTGCAGTAATATACAAAATTAGCTTCACAGAAATCAGATAGACAGGTGGTTTCAATTCATCTTGTGTGAAAAATTTCATTTAAAATGTTTTAACGAGATTTGCTTGTCATGTAACAATCATTCGATACGCTTATAACATCTACATTAATCCTTGAACTTTTAAACCAGAGACTAAACAGAAAGAGATTTTATAATATAAATAATTAATTTACGGAAACATTATATATTTTGCTTAAATTACTTTTGTCAGTTTTAATTATTGTCTTTGATGATATAAGAAAAAGAAGGGAAACCGGGAATGTGTCAAAGAGACAACGACCCTAAGGGGAGCAATAACAACTCAAAGCCACCATAAGATCTTCAATGAACGGTGAGGAAACCCCACATCCAACGGTAGGTCGGAGTTGGCCCCTAAATAAAAGAGTAATCAAGTTCAGCGAAATAAGCATCTTCCTAGATTCCGATAGACATAAAGTGAACTAACTAGAAAACAGACAAGACACACAAAGGCTTAATAAATTTCCTGACTTAGGACAGGCGCAAACCTGCTGCGGCGGGGTTAAACTAGTTTTATTGGGCCCAAACCTTCCCCCTAGCCAATGTGATAAAAAAAAACAATAGTAACAACAGTAAAATTCAGTTAGCAACAGGACTAAGTCAATTGTGAAAAATTAAACTGAAAGAACTAAACATACGGACATAAACATGAAATCTCAAAAGACTACTAGCAATTAACTGACATGCCAGCTCCAGACCCACTACCAATATAAAAAATACCGATGTTGCAAATGACAAATAAAATTATGTACCCTCAGTATACAGTTTCCACCAAGATCCCTTCCTGTGAGGAGTTTAGCATAATGATTTCATGCATATACCAGAATACATTTATTTATGTATTTATTTTCACATATATATTACACTTGATATACATATTGATGATAGTTTCAACATCTCGGAAATGAAAGCGGACATTTTCAGCTAGATTCAGGTTTCCCCGGATTTGACTATACCTATTCTGACATTTTCCCAAAAACACTATTGTTTATTTGTTTTGTCTTTGTCATACTGTCTCAATTCTTGTTGCTGTGAGTTGTCGTGATGTTGGATTTATAATTTTAGAATTTCCCCCTTTCCTTTTCTTGCTTCGGTATTCGTTTGCCGATGTATCCCAAAAGCTGATTAATCAGGGATTTGTTCAACCTATGTTAATTTCATCCCTCAGGAAATTCTTTGGCCGTCACCATAACATCATTGTAGGAAATGACGTGTCAGTATCTCAAATGAAAGTGGACATTTTCAGCTAGATTCACGTCTTCCCGGATTTGACTACCGGCTTTGACATATTTCTGGATTGACTCACCCACAGTGTGACGGGTGCTGTTAACAGAGCAGGACATGCTGACCCTTCCGAAGCACCTGATGTCACTCTCAGTTTCACTGGAGTTCACACTCTTAGTGCCTTTGTTTTGAATGTTGTGATTTCTATTTCTGTGCTTTGTGTCTGTCTAACGTCATTGTTTTCTGTCTGGTGCCATTGTTTTCTGTGTTCTCGTTTTGGCCGTGTCTTTTGACTTCGATTTTTGTGGATTTCCCTCCTTTGTACCTTCGGTATTCTCAGGGATTTACCTCCACCTATGTCAGGTGGAGTCCCAAGGACCCACCATATAAATTTTCCCGAGTCCTTCTGAAAAAAAAATGTGGGTCCTAGCAGGTCATTTATTTTTTTCTTGATTAACTAGTTATAGTTTTACGTCCAGTAAGCAATATTTATGCTATATCAGGACGAAACTCAGTTAATCAATTCAGAAAATTACATTAAAAAAGTAATATAGCTGGAAGGGATAAAAGGGGTAACGAATTCGGTCTGGGGAATAAATTTCCTGCCCCTATCCATTTCTTCAATTTCCTGTCCTGAGAAATGGGTAGGGACAGGAAATTAAGCCTTCTTTATACGACTCTCAGCAAGTATGCACTTGAGCAAAAAAAAATAAAGACTGGGTCTTTATACTGAATAGAAAGGGCTTGGCGTTTCTGCACAGTGTTTGGCTACAATGGTTCGCGGTTAGGTGTTCCGTATTATGACCTGACTACCACGCATAGACAGGGCATTTCACTAGTTACCATCTAGGGACGCGCCCGACAGCTCGGAGTCTTTGAAAACCAATACAGGTGCAGGGTGAGCAAAGATACATCGTGTTGATAATGTGCAAATTTCAAAAAAGTAATAAGTTTGTGGTGTTAATGTGCAAAATTAAAAAAAGTAACAAGTTTGTGGTGTGGTTTTAGTTGTATTTAGCCCAGCCCTTACACACATGACACAAGTCATTGATGCCTTCAATTAATCCGGTCGTTCTGGAACTATCGTTTTTTTCTACTTCCCCTTTACACGGCTTTCAACTGCTTATTTGCGTTCACTCCCCCCCCCCACCTCCCGACGCCATTATAGTTTGTTTTCTCGATTCTATTTCAGATAGCACATATGTATTTGTTTGACTAATAATTGTAACATACGACAGAGATCCCGAAAATGACTTTAAAAGTGGAAACGAATTGTTTAGAGCGTATCTTTAAATAATATTCTTTCATGGGGGTTGTGCAGATTTACGATTCTACACAACCTGGTCTTAGATCTACATTTATATAGCATTTTATATATTAATTATGGTGCGTTCCGTCGGACGCATATTGTAATAAAATCTGCGTCCTGTCATTTAATTTTGCGTACCAGACGCTTTTTTTTCGCGTCCCGTAAATCCCTGTTATTCTACTGCCGTTGTTTCCTAGATTGACTCACTTACAGTGTGACGAGCAGCACATGCTTACACTTCCGAAGCACCTGATGTCACTCTCAGTCTCATGTGAGTGCTTAGGTTTTGTATGTTTTTTTCTTTGTATTTCTGTGCTTTGTTTCTGTTTTACGCCATTGTGTTCTGTGTTGTCGTTTCGGCCATGTCTTTGGTTTTCGATTTTTTGTAAATACCACTCCTTTTTTCCTTCGGTATTCCATTGTTTCATTGCGTAGTTTTAAAACAGTAAAATCCTCAAATACTGGGATATACAATTTGTTTTACTGTAGGAAGGGAAAGTTCACAATTTGGACATAAAATAATAGCTTTTCGTCATATACTGTAGTCTAGATCTCAGAGGTCGATCTACATACTTTCAAACAAAAGAGAGAAAAATATAAGAAACAGAATTTAGTGTTTCAGTTGTCTCTTCGATTTCAAGTTTACTCGTCTAGATTAATGAGATAATACTCCTTAGCTCGAGGAACGTGTACTCTTAACCAAACTTAGCTCTCAGAACTATGATAAAAAAAAAACCTTCAGTTAAACAAAATGTTTAATGAAAATAAAGTTATTAGTCTCACAATAATAAGATCGACAGGTGGTTTCAATTCATCTTATTTGAAAAAGTCCATTAGAATGTTTTAAGGGAGTACGAGCCTCAGATTTCAGAAGCATTCTATATCCTTGGGTTTTATCCATTCAAAAAGTGCTAAAATGTTTTGCAAATGGATCACATTTTCTTGGTCATAAGTCACTTCAAAATACATAAAATAGACTGTGTATAAAATTTAATCAACTTCTAATTATAATTTCATATATTTAAAGGCCTATAAAGATCTTATGCAAATTGAAGGAAAACTCTAGAGAGATATGTTTCCCGCCAAAATTTTGACATATTATAACTCAAAAATTCCTACATGGATTTTCAAAATATTTTGCTCAAGTTGTTCCATTAGTAGTTCTCTTCAATACAAAAGGTCAGAATATTAATTCTAATTACAAAATTTCTGAGACTCGTACTCCCTTAATGAGATTTTCTTGTCATGTAACAACCATTCGATATGCTGTTTATAACATATACGTTTATCTTTGAACGTTTAAACCAGAGAAAAAGCAGATACAGATTTAAAATGAACGTTTAAACCAGAGAAAAAGCAGATACAGATTTAAAATGAACGTTTAAACCAGAGATAAAGCAGATACAGATTTAAAATGAACGTTTAAACCAGAGTTAAAGCAGATACAGATTTAAAATGAACGTTTAAACCAGAGATAAAGCAGATACAGATTTAAAATGAACGTTTAAACCAGAGATAAAGCAGATACAGATTTAAAATGAACGTTTAAACCAGAGATAAAAGAGATACAGATTTAAAATGAACGTTTAAACCAGAGAAAAAGCAGATACAGATGTTTTAATTGAAATAATTAAGATATAATTTGCGAAAACATTTTATATTTTGTATAAATTACTCATCTCAGTTTTAATTATTGTCTTTGATCATATGTATTTTGTGTAAAACATGTAGATCTAATAGATAATAAACAATATGATGAGTTTCAGCATTTTATTGCAATTTTAAGAAGTGAAATCCTATAACACTGGCATATAAAACATGTAAATGTTACATTGGACTTATATTGAAAGGCGACAATGTAATAATCATTTGGTTGTATAATGAATATTGAATACTTAAGGACTTTAACATGGCCAGTATGAAGTGAACCCAATGAGGCAAGCTTGCAGACTTACGCCACGATAAAGCCCATATAAAAACAATATGTCCTAGTCGCTTATATATTGAAAAAAATCAAAATTAATTTAACTTTAACACGGTTAAGATAATTGCACAATAGTTTTAGAACAATGCATTTTCCCAAAATTGGGTAAGCAACCATTTTTTTTTTACCATTTTTAGGACTCAAATGGTAAAAAAGTCTGTTTCTGTCCTGACATATACACATTGTAAAAACAGTATGTAGGGGAATTTTGGGAACTTCATAAATAACTAAATACCGAACTTACTGTTAATTTAGTTTCTGCATATGCCCATTTCGACAACTTATGTCTCTTTAGTGTTGCTAAAATCTTAACATGAAATAGGCACTCAAAGATGTATTAAAGTGATAGAGATTAAATAACAAATATGATGCAAGCAAAAAGCCGAGCCAGATAAGGACAGAGATAGGCATGAGGGAGATAAGCTTAAGCTGGTGTTTTTGTCGGGAAACGGATGACGGTGATTGTAAGAGCACTTTGCTAGTTTAGTTAATGTTTGCTGACAACCCTGCATCAATGACCAGGAAGGACATGCATGTAGCATTGTTCGACAATTAGCAAAGAATTCCACTCAAACCGGTGCTAGGGGCCGTCTTGAACTTACTGTGAGGTATGAGCAAAGCTCATTGTTGAAGGACTCATGGTGACTTCAAGGTGAAGAACAACAATAAAAGCGTTGTTCCTTTGCTGGTTTTACCAAGTATTTGTAGAGACGTTGTCTCATGTACATTTACTCCATATCCTTTCATTCACTATGAGGGAGATACATAAGTTTTTAACCAAATTCCGAAAATGTAGATACCACAGGTTTCCGAAGTAAATTGGCTTCGAGGTCAGTTCCTAAGTACTGACTACTGGGCTGGTGAATACCCTCAGAGTTCTAACAGTCCACCAATAGAGGTTGCCGTTTTTGCCATGTCTTTGGACTTCGATTTTTGTAATCATCACTTCCTCTGTTCCTTCGGTATATTACTGCCGTTGTTTCAGTGTAGATAAAATCTTAACATTAAAAAGACCATAGGGATGTTTAAAACGGACAGAGAACAAATAAAGTAAGTGAGAACCGAACCGTCAGTCAAAGAACGAACAATCCATGGGCAAAGGCAACATCGGAAACACTAAGAAACAAGGACACCACCAGGGTTGGGGTAATGGTAATGGGTAATCGTAATCAATTGTAATCCATTACAAAATGTTTGGTAATCGAATGTAATCTGTAATCGATCTGATTTTCGATTACTTGTAATCGTAATTTAATCGATCACAACTGCTGAAACCCCTGTAATTATCGATTACTTTTCGATTACATTTCAATTACATTTTTATTTAAAGCAATATCTGCATAGGTTTTCACTTAGGTTTATGGTATCAGGAATGCATCATGTGATCTAATGCTGAATATTGTTATGCTTCAGTTCATTTCACACAAACCTGAGAGCCATTGATCTATTGCAAAATGTGTTGAGTAAAATTGTAAAAGTTGCTTCAATTGTATATATCTTACTATCTCTTCAGGCTTTAAATATCCAACAGCTATTTTCATCATTTTAATCCCTCTCTCATAGAATCTTCCTAAAATTTGTGAAATAAATTTTAAGACTTAAAGTGTAGTCAGTAATCTCAGTGGACAGATCACTATGAAATACCACAAGATTTGCCTTCAGGTGGAGCAATCAAGATCAAGTGCATACATTATAATATATTCATATCTGGCAGTTTTGCAACCACCTCAAATTTTACTACACACTTTAAAAAAATTGTGCAAATCTGTCCAATATATTTGGATAGCAGAACATATTTTTTTCTCACAGACTAGCCCCTTGTCTGACTGTGATGTATTAAATTAAAATTTATGCATTTTAGTTCTTAACATGTTTAACAAAATAAAATATTTTCCTCAAAGAGTGAAAAATAATAATAATCATGATGAATATATAGAGTAGATGGTACAGCAATTCAACAATTTGTATGATTATGATGATATTAAAATTCTAAATTTAAAGCAATCAATCATTTTATCAGACCTATTGTTTAAATTTAGCTTCCTACTTTTAATGATATATATGACACGATTTACAGTTTAGGCTTAAGGTTAAATGTACCTGCATGTTGACAAGATGTTTACACAAGAATATAACTGTTTATTGCAATTTAACCCCAGGCAGTAATCCACTGGACCTGTCAGATTATTATAATTTAACACAAATTTAAGCGTTATGAAAACAATTTATTGATTGTCAATTTCATTAAATGAACTAGTAGTAAAATTTTCATATTTTATATCTTTAAATTATAATAAGAATTCTTTTAACCAAAAAGTTTTTTATTTCCCTTTTTGTGAGAAAACATAGAAATGAACAATTATCCCACCACCAAGGATCTGAAAAGAGCAGCCAACAAAATCATGCCCAGTCTATATCAAGAAAATCATTAAATTATTGAAAAAATGAACAGAAGAAAAAAAAGATATTTGAGGCATTAGTTCACATGTTTCTTTTGAGCTTTGTCTCCTCTTTCGATGGTGGAAAATGCGATGACACATTTCACAAAATGATGATAATTAAATGTAACAGTATTACAGATACCTAACCTTTCACAAATGTACCACTTTAGGTTCAATTTTTGACAATTCATTGTACAAATGTTCATGTATCTCAGTCTATATATGTTTTGCAATGTATCATGTATAATATTATATGCCTTTTTAAAGAAATGTAATCGAAAGTAATCGAAAGTAATTGTCGATTACTTCTCCGAAAGTAATCTATTGTAATCGATTACATGTGAGATACATGTGTAATCGATTAATAATCGATTACACAAAAATATGCCATGTAATCGATTAATAATCGATTACATTTCAAAGTAATCGTACCCATCCCTGGACACCATTTGAGTACGGGACAAAAAAGAAAAACGAAGACACACATACAGATTAACAACACGAACACAATAAAAACCATGGGTGAGATCAGGTGTACCG
>MJUU01031881.1:88833-104486 GCA_002080025.1 Modiolus philippinarum | reverse complement strand
GTCAAGGGTTGATACAGTATCTGATACAGATTTTGACATGTATTATACCCTTTATCATATATTTCAACAACTGAAAAGGTCCCTGTATTTTGTCTCATTTGCAACGGTTAGACATAACATTGTATGACCAATCAATTAGTGTTTGCTTACCTAAATACTGTTTTTATAAATCAAATATACAGTCCATTGATTAAAGTATTCAGGAAATACAGATTTCTTTTAAATTTAAGCTGTTGAAGTCATTTCTTGATGAATTTATATGTAAAGATGCAAAAATGACATCCGTTTTCGATGTTTTTTAGTAGAATATTATATTCTTTTGATATAATCATAAAGTGGAAAATTAACAATATCACTTTTGATCACTTTTTCACTTTATATTTAAATCTCAAGAAAATAAAGATAATGTGCACAAAGGCCGAATAGAATAAATAAATCTTAAAAAATTTCTGAATCTTTTGCAATATAGTTCCTTGGAAAAAAATGCCATACAATAATTTTTCGAAAAATGCTGCTTAGTACTCTTAAATTATATATTCCGAATACTTTTGATCAAAGACTATACCTTCATAATAAGGAGTTATGTAGTTAAAAGTTTTGGGTATATTTTCTCTGTCTGCGCATTAAAATCTTACAACCGTTTCTTTGCTTTCAAGATGAAAGAACAACTAGAAGTGGGAGCAGTCGCAAACGACAGCTAATCCCCTCGCCCGCTGTTAAGAAATAATAACTATTATATAATCTAAAGATGTAAAGATGAATGTCGAAGGTACATCCACTGAACGGTAAGATCATTATGTGTAACGTGTAGTTATCTCAGATATAAACATTAATGGAAACTTTTAACCAAAGTCAGTCAAGTGTAAAATGTAGGTCAAAGTGACCTAATTATCATCTGAAGCTGCAAGACTCTCGAAGACGCATCCACAGACCACAGATGATAGTTGTAACACATAGGGTATCTCATACATGAACATTAATGCAAACTTTAACCCAAGTCATTGAAGCATAAAATATAGGTCAGAGTAACCCAATTATCATCCGAAGCAGCATCACTCTCCAAGACACATCTACTGACCAAAGATAATTGATGTGCCACATGTAGTTTCTCAGATATGAAACTTAATGCAAACTTTAACTGGAGTCATTGAAGCATGAAATGTAGGTCAGAGTGACCCAATTATCATCCGTCCAAGACGCATCTACTGACCAAAGATGATTGATGTGCCATATGTAGATTCTCAGATATGAACCTTAACGCAAACTTTAACCTGAGTCATTGAAGCATGAAATGTAGGTCAGAGTGACTCAATTATCATCCGAAGCAGCATCACTCTCCAAGACGCATCTACTGACCAAAGATGATTGATGTGCCACATGTAGTTTCTCAGATATGAACCTTAACGCAAACTTTAACCTGAGGTGGGACGAACGGACGGACGGACGGACGGACAGGCGAGATGCTATATCCCCTCCCCAACTTCGTTGGGCGAGGGGATAATAAAATTGCTTTATTTTACAACAAAATTGTGGAATTGTTGTTTGATTTTTTTTTAACTGCAACTTGTCAGTTGTTTAATTTTGGTTTAACATAATTTTTCCATGCATCAATATTTTAACTAGAATGTGTCCAATAAACTCTATCCCTTTTAAAATTCAAGTTTATTAACTTCACAGATGCCGCTGTCGTCTGCTTCTTTTTGAAATGGATGTCACCTGACGTTTTCTGATTTATGACATCATGTTCCGAATAGGGGTGTGATACAGGGTATGTGATACAGATTTTGCCATGCCATACGGAGTTGACGTCATCAATGGTGATATAGGATAGACATCACTTTCTGTATCACATATTCAAAACTTAGACCATACAAAATTAATTAATTGGTTCTCAGGCCATTTTTCATTGAAACAGATGAGGGAGGGAGGTGATTTTTTTCATCACTTTATTTGCCAAAAAATAGATGTGGCAGCTTTTTACATTGTAAAAACCACCAAAAATGTAGTGAGGGAGGTGATTTTTTATTTTTATTTTATTGAAATGGCAAAAAAATAGGGTCAATGAGGGGCTCTTTTCAAGCCTCCAACTAGATGAGGGAGGGCCTGAGAACCAATAAATTTTTTTTTCATGGCCTTACGTAATGCAAACTGAATATATGATAAAACTAGATATGACTTGATCAAGTCATTAATGCACAATTTATTTTTAAAATATTGGAAGATTTTTGTTGGCTCTTTTATTTCTTTGTATTTTCATTTTGAATGTCTTAATTTGACAGTGCCTTTTTCCTTGGTTTTATGGCGGATTTCCTGGCTCAATAACGTATTATATTTGCAATTCTTCAATGAACATACCAATATTCCTCAAGTAACACCTATAACAACTCCTTCAAAACTCCTATCTTTTCTTTATCAATCAACCAATCAAGATTCTATAGAATTCTTTTGTATACCAATTTGTCATTACTGGAGTATCAAGGTAAACCCCTTCAGGCAGTACAAATTGGTATACAATAGAATTTCTATAGAATCTTGATTGGTTGATTGGTAAATAAAAGACAGACAGGAGTTTAGAAGGACTTGTTATATGTATTACTTTAGGAATATTGGTATGCTCATTGAAGAATTGTAAATGTAATACGTTAAAGAGCCAGGAAACCCGCCATAATCACTGCGAGCCCATGGTAAAATCAATACATATTCATTAGGTAAGTTCAGACTACTCTTTCTAATTTTTTTTTTTTTTTTTTTTTTTCATAAATCATTAGCAATTATACACATCGATATACTATAACTGTAATTTACCTGTAACACTTCTCATAATATTACTGCCAATAAATGTATATTCACATATTCTGGGAGCCTCAAAGTCACAAGTGATGGATCCATCTAAAAACAACAAAAACAACAATAAAAGATCAATTAAACACAAAAATATTAGGGTTTCAGTTTTAAATGAAGGATCTGTTGATATAATTTAATTTTGAAACTTTGCTGTTCCATAACTCTACTAAGATGTCTCACAAAAAAACCCTTCATATTATATTTGGGTAGGAAATGTTTTAGAATTTGAATTTTAATCATGAACCTTCAGTGTCACATAATCAGGTTTACAGACCCTATAAGTCAAGCTTGTTAATCATTACAAAGGTGTGACTGGGATTGATTTTGGAATCATCAAAGTTCTATGTTAACAACTTATTCAAAAGTACAAAAGTCTTAACCATTTCTTAATTATTCAAAGTTTTGTTTTTCAAGGAGCTTACAAAACTAATTCTATTGGTCTTAAGTTTCACTCAATAAAATAAGCTTGAAAAGTGAACATAACCATGCTTTATTTGGGTCGTTTCAACCTGGAGACGAGATGTTGTCTCCTTGACATTTACCCCATTTCCTTTCTTTTTCATAAAGGTAAATGCATCGAATATCAGCATTCAAATACATATGTTCATGTAGGTGCTGTTGTGAGGTTTCTTGAATAGAAGATAAGCTAGAAAATGCATTTATAAGACATTGCATAACATACAAGGGATTGTGGGATACATTATGTAGAGAAGGACATCACTAATT
The DNA here is from genome assembly GCA_002080025.1 of Modiolus philippinarum. Classification (NCBI taxonomy): domain Eukaryota; kingdom Metazoa; phylum Mollusca; class Bivalvia; order Mytilida; family Modiolidae; genus Modiolus; species Modiolus philippinarum. The sequence goes on along the minus strand of MJUU01031881.1, from coordinate 100,916 downwards.
GTAGATAATTAACTTACCACAAATTTCATCATCTCCGTTTGGACAGTCTGTCTTCCCATTACATACAAGGGATTGTGGGATACATTGAAGACCTGTGTTACACTTATATTCATTTGTGTTACAATCTGTAACAAATAAAATAAAAAATCCAGTATATATAAACTTAATTCTTGGTAATTAAGGTAGTACTGGAGCTGAAAATTGCGCATCATTCTTGTGCATGTGACAAAAATGGAAGAATGTGTCCATGGGACACGGATGCCCCCGCCTCCTTGCAATCAAAACCCATAAATTATTAAAGGCATAACTATATACAATATATATTTATCAAATATTATTAGAAGGGATCTTTCTCCTGTGATAAATAGGCACTGGAACTGGTTTGGTTTTGATATAATGTGTAGTTCCAACAAATAATCTGAGAAACAGTCTTATATGTAATACTAATCTATTTTTAGCAACTGTGACCTTGACCTTGGTGGTATCAACACTAAAATCTATGGGATTATGTCTATTGTGATAAGTAAGCAAGTGACCAAGTTTGGTTTTGATCAGATGCAGAATACTCAAGTAATCGTTCGGAAACCAAAATTTTATTGAAATTTTAGTCTATTTTTAGCAACTGTGACCTTGACCTTGGTGCTACCATCCTGGAAATCTTTAGGCTTTTGAATTGGGTGATAAGCAAGCACGTGACCAAGTTTGGTTTTGATCTGATGTAGTATACTCAAGTTATCATCCAGAAACCAAAATTTCATTGAAATTTTAGTCTATTTTTAGCAACTGTGACCTTGACCTTGGGGGTACCAACCTGGAAATCAATAGAGTTCAGTCTTCGGTGATAAGTAAGCATGTGACCAAGTTTGGTTTTGATCCCATGCAGGATACTCAAGTTATCATCCGGAAACCAAAATTTTATTGAAATTTTAGTCTATTTTTAGCAACTGTGACCTTGACCTTGGGGGTACCAACCTGGAAATCAATAGGGTTCTGTCTTCGGTGATAAGTAAGCATGTGACCAAGTTTGGTTTTGATCCGATGCAGGATACTCAAGTTATCATCCAGAAACCAAAAAGATGGACGTACGGACGTATGGACATACGGACGGACGTACGGATCAGGGTAAACCATAAAAAAATGGAATTCACTTTTAGAATGTTGCCGAAACCATTTTCAATGTCTCATAATAGTTAAATTTGATGAAATATACCACTTTCATTGCATGACCATGCAGAATATTAAACCTTTTGAGCTAACTCCCGTTCCATTAAAGGGAAATAATTTGCATAGAAACCAGAGGCTCCCAGGAGCCTGTATCGCTCACCTGGCTTTCAGCTGCCTTAATAAAGGAAACATTGTAAGTTATACAGTTAATCTTCAGTTTCTCAAACTTTTGTAGCTCGAACACCTCCAATATCTTGAACTGTTTTTAAAGTCTGATCATGTTCTACTATATTTCTTTGTTGGGCTTTTTTTGACAAAAAACGTTCTTGCTAAGGACCACTTTCGACACCAGTTTTGAAGTAGAGACGTCATTTTGTAAATGGCAGTCAACAAACAATTTTCAACATCGGTTTTGAAGTCGCAACATCAATATCTATTTGGAAATCAAATTTCATTGAAATTGGACAATGTTGAATTTTCCCGCTGTTTTAGGTGGCCATTTTAAAAATGGTGATCAATGAACAATTTTTAACATCAGTTTTAAAGTTGCGACATCAATATCTATTTGGAAACCAAATGTCATTGAAATAGGACAATGTTGAATTTTCCCGCCTTTTTTGGTAGCCATTTTGAAAATGGCAGTCAACGAACAATTTTGAACACCAGTTTTGAAGTCTCAACATCAATTTCTATAAATTTCATTGAAATCGGACAATGTTGAATTTTCCCGCCTTTTTTGGCAGCCATTTTCAAAATGGCGGTCAACGAACAATTTTTAACATCAGTTTTGAAGTTGCCACATCAAGACCTATTTGGAAACCAAATGTCATAGAAATCGGACAATGTTGAACTTTCCTGCCTTTTTGGCGGCCATTTTGAAAATGGCGGTCAACGAACAATTTTCATCACCGGTTTTGAAGTCGCAACATCAATATCTATTTGGAAACCAAATTTCATTGAAATCCGACAATGTTGAATTTTCCCGCCTTTTTTTGGGGCAGCCATTTTGAAAATGGCGGTCAAGGAACAATTTTCAACATCAGTTTTGAAGTCGCCACAGCATGGCAAACATTTCATCAGTTTACACTTGACCTTCATCTTCTATAGATTTAGAAATAAAAGATGAAGAATACGAAAATTTAACAAATTCAGTGAAAAAAGGGCAATAACTCCTACAAGGGTTTATGGATTTTCTTCAAAATTTAGAGGTGGGTAGACCTTGATATGCTGAACATTTTTGCAATTTACACTTGACCTCTATCTGTTATACTTTTTGAAATGAAAAATAAAAGATGCAAAAATTTTGAAAATTTAAAGGAAAAAGGGCTGTAACTCCGAGATGGGTTTTCAGATTTTCTTCAAAATTGCAGGGCAGATAGATCTTGCCATGCTAATCATTTTTACCATGTCAGATTTTTGATATCTGTAACGGTTTTCGAGTTATTGGCAAAAAACTGCAATTTACCCCTGTGTTCTATTTTTAGCAACGGCGGCCATGTTGTTTGACCTACCGCCTAATCGAACACAATTTTGAGAAGCCATACCCTGGTGATGATTCAGGCCAAGTTTGGTTACATTTGGCCCAGTGGTTTCAGAGGAGAAGATTTTTGAAATTGTTGACAGACGGACGACGGACGCATAGTGATGGCAAAAGCTCACATGGCCTTTTAGGCCAGGTGAGCTAATAAAAGGAAAAAATCAGTTTTTTGTGATTTATTCAAAAATAAGTTTGGTGACCCCCAAATTTTTTGCATGTTAATTAAAGGACAGTATATTATTTACAAAATTTTAAAAAATTCTATCTGATGTTACTGAAATAAATTAAAATTTTGTTAAAATTTGTTAATTTTCCGTATTATTTCAACCAAAAAAGTAGATTTTTACATATCATATTTCATTCTTATATGGCCAGTGACCCCTCATTTTTATTTCATTTTTTGTATGCTCTAATAACAAAGGGTAAATCATGAAAATATCAGAAAATTCTATCTGACAGATTTTAGATCCCTGTACCACCTTTTTTCTCCTCTTTGACATTAATGCATTACTCTTCTTTCTCAATTTTTCTCCTCTTTGACATTAATGCATTACTCTTCTTTCTCAATTTGAAACTAATATCCACAACATCATTGCATGGGAGTATAACTATATATATCTACTGTGACCATCCTTTATTTCAAGATATCACCTAACACTTTCCAGGCGGAATTAATTTTGTACAATTCCTCATTTTCAAAACTTTGCAAGCTTATCGTCGCTGGGCTTCCAATATGTCATATATGCAATTTTGCAACTTTTCAGTAGAAGCAAAAATAGGTTTAATTTTTTTATTTTCCATACTTTCTGTGTGAAAAACCAAATCAAGTATACATTCACGATACAGATGCCAGCACAATATCACTTGGACCGCTAAGTCTAATTATGAAGCCAGAAACTGACATACAACATTTTAACCCTTAAAATTAGTGCCAAGCTAACCACATACAACATTTTGTAGTTTCTGACTGAATCATTTATAAACCCATTGAAAGAAATTAACATTTGTATTATGCCGATATGCAGAATTTCAGGACTTAAAACGATACACAGTTGGAAAATGAGTAAGTTACAAAGTGGACGAAGCGAAGAAGAACGGTTGAAGATCTATGGACGAAGTAACGTCAGTTCATCACAAAATCCAACCCCCTCCCCCTCCCAACCATAATTTGATGTCTACATTAAAATCGCCGTAATTATATCTTAAGGATATACCGCTGAAAAAGACCCCTTTCTGCAGATGGCTGGTGCTGTGTTTAAATAAATACCCAAGTTACTGTAAATTGAGTTTCTGCAGACAGCCTTTTCGATATCAGGGGCTTGGCTTCAGGTCAGCATATCATGTACAAATATTATGTAGCATTTATTGGAAAATATATCTCTAAATACTAGATGGGGTTTAGTATTATAGANATATTTTTTAAAAGATACATAATACAGGTTTGCGCCTGTCCTAAGTTCGGAAATTTATTAAGCCTTTGTGTGTCTTGTCTGTTTTCTAGTTAGTTCACTTTATGTCTATGGGAGTCTAGGATGATGTTTATTTCGCTGAACTTGATTACTCTTTATTTAGGGGCCAACTCCGACCTGCCGTTGGGTGTGGGGTTTCCTCACCGTTCATTGAAGATCTTATGGTGACTTTGAGTTGTTGTTACTCCCCTTTGGGTCGTTGTCTCTTTGACACATTCCCCGTTTCCCCTCTTTTTCCTATAATACGTATATATGTACATAGCATGCCAGCTTAACGTCAAGCCCCTGTGATTTCGACAATTTATGTCACTTCGGTGCAGATCGATCATGCATGTGAGACAGATATGCTGACCGTGCGTTCGACCGTCAAGGACATACGAACTAACGATCCGACTAACAAGTAAGACAGTTATCCTACGATTTTTCATTGTGGGGTTCAAAAATTTTCACATGGTTATTATTCCCTCCGTATATTTCACAAAGTTGACCATTGAAAGTTGTATTTCATAGTTACAGCGCTAAGTGCAATCAAAAATTCGTAAAACCTTCTTATTGCATTTATCCTCTCAAACTTACAGGCTCTGTAACAATCATAATAATGAATAATACCTGAATAAAAGAAGAACTAAAATTTATAAGTTTAATGTCTGCATTACAAAATGTCGTATAAAGGTAAAGAAAAACAATTTCAATTCATTATTTTATTGCATGTTCTGATTCAAAAGGAAGAGATGTTAAGTTGTTTATAATACAAATGAACTGTTTCGATTTAATGCAATCTGCTAAAAGCCTTCTATTTCAGTCAACAAAGTTTTTTGAAAAATATACAACATTTTGGAATCATAGATAATTAAACAATAAATGTTGGAAATTTTGGCACAGGTGATTTCAGAATGAATTTCACTGGATAAAGGCTAGGATATTTTGTAAGGATATGAAATAAGACCCGCTGAATCTTTCTATGAGTAAAACACAAAACTTGCCAATTTTCGACATATGACATTTTGGAAGCCCAGCGACGTTATGCAAATTAGATGCAAATGAGTTGAAATTTTTCAATGAAACTTTGCCAGTATCTTTATACTGATATATGAATGAAGGGGAGTGGGATGGTCGATGAGAGGGGTGGGGTGGGGTGGGGTGGAGGGGAAGGGAGGTGGGCCCAAGTGCAGGTACCCCTTTATGACATTCAAGTTGTCATGGAAACCTGCAAAAATGTGTTGGGCAAGTTATATTGCACAGACATATAGGGTGGCAAGTCCTCTTTGCTATTGTGTATAAAAGACATGAAAAGTCTTCGATCTATAACAGGAGAGTCAGAGTTTGATAGACCCTTAGTGGCAAAAAAGTCGATTTTTGCAATTTTTGCTTACAACTTAGTGTAAAAAATTCCAAAAATTTTTTTAAATTTTTTCTTGGTGTCTAGCACATTTGTAGACCTTTTCTGTAAACAAAGAAGCCAAGAACTTGACATTTCTGCTGCAGGTCTTGAAGTACTTGGGGTCTATGACAGCCCATCCCTCACTAAAATCTCACTTTTTGCGGCTTTTGGCTTTCCATGGGTACTAAACTTGGACCTGCAACTCCAGCAGTTTAGATTCTCCAACCCTTTGGGGTTATTTGTTTAGCTACAGTACCCTTCTTTCTGTCAAGCCTGCTAAACTTCAATTTCCAATGTATGGGATACTGTGAGGGACATAAAAGTAACCACAGTGTCCACGATGCCAAAAGGCATCGTCAGCCTAGAAAGTTTTAAATCCTGAATATATTTTTTGCAATCATCCAAATGATGGTTAATGAAGTTTGGTTTCTTTGGTCATATGGTTTCTATAAGCCAGATTTTTTACCACCCTGTGTTACAGCCAATACACAAAACATACTTATGTTTTGAAATGTATTTTATCTTTCCATGGTGTAAAATGTACATACCGACTGGTTGACATGTTCCATCCTCCACCTTTATAGCATCTACAGCTGCAAGTTCTGTACTGGAAGGATTCAAATTGAACGCTTCGACGCGGACCCCAACATGGTCAATATTCTGTGTTGACTGGTACCTAAATTTAGTCCAGGAATCAGTACTGTGTAGCCTTACATGATCTATCTGATTGTTGGCTCTGTATAATGCTGTGCTAAAATGTGCCATAGAATGACCTGGAAATCTGTAATCAATTTCTACACATTGTGTATTATTGTCACTAACAACAGCAGGGGAGACAACTGATGATGTGGTCAGGCTATTCATAGAGTTAGCTATGTAATAATCTGAAATTAACGAAGAAAGAGAAATGATTAATTCTTCTTCAACTTATATTTTCAACTTCAATAATTAATAGTTAATAGATCAAATGAAAAATTACATTGCATTAATAAAATGCTGACAAAGTAATGAAGGCTAGGGCATTACAAACATTTTTTTTCTGAATTACCATTACCATATATTCGCCGAACAGATATTAGCACATCTGCATACTTGAATTAATTGACTGCATAAAATTTCATTTAAACTCATAGTTTACACATCATATCACTGATTATTCCCAAAATCCAGCATCATTTCATATCATTCCCAATGAGACAAGCCAAGACATTTTGTTAAATTTTCCTAACATTTCCAGTCAAGTAAAAAAAATCTATTAAAGTATTGGCAGGCAGAACGTACTGTAAAAAGCCTAATAGATAACTCCAGGAAAAAGAGAAATATTGTATTACATGCTGGGGCTTCGACAAATAAAGTCCAAGAATAGATTAGTAAGATCATAGGTTTTTACTGAACTTGGATCATTATTTAATTCAAGGAAACCTTATCACCATGTCCCACAACACTAAAAATGACCTATTTTGTCTGAACTTACTTACTGTTAAAAATCAAATCACTACAACTTATACAATCCAAGGAAACATTGAAATATTTTACTCCAACTAAGAAAGTCAGGAAAGCTGATATACCTGAAAATCACTCTGTACAATATCCTCAGATTAAATATAACAGTTGAACTGCAATTACTCAAATACTAAGGATGTCTCAAACCCTTTTTTTTCTGGACCCTTTGTTTAAATTTAAGGTAGTTCGAGCATAATAAAAATATCAGACATAATTTTTTTATTTTAAGATATTTTGTAGTTCTTAGCCCATTTGCTCAAAAAATAAAATAACCAGAGGCTCCCAGGAGCCTGTATCACTCACCTGGCTTTCAGTTGCCACAATCAAGGTAACATTGTAAGATATACAGTTGATCTTCAGTTTCTCAAACTTTCGTAGCTCAAACACCTCCAATATCTTGAAGTGTTTTTAAAGTCTGATCATGTTTTACTATAATTCTTTGTTGGGCTTTTTTGACAAAAAACGTTCTTGCTAAGGACCACTTTCCACACCAGTTTTGAAGTCGAGACGTCATTTTGTAAATGGTAGTCAACAAACAATTTTCAACATCGGTTTTGAAGTCGCAACATCAATATCTACTTGGAAATCAAATTATATTGAAATCGGACAATGTTGACTTTTCTCGCCTTTTTTTGGCGGCCATTTTAAAAATGGCGGTCAACGAACAATTTTTAATATCAGTTTTGAAGTTACGACATCCAAGACCAATTTGGAAACCAAATGTCATTGAAATCGGACAATGTTGAACTTTCCAGCCTTTTTTGGTGGCCATTTTGAAAATGGCTGTCAATGAACAATTTCCAACACCAGTTTTGAAGTCGCAACATCAATACCTATTTGGAAACCAAATTTCATTGAAATCGGACAATGTTGAATTTTCCCGCCTTTTTTGGCGGCCATTTTGAAAATGGTGGTCAACGAACATTTTGAAGTCGCCATAGCATTGCAAACATTTTATCAATTTACACTTAACCTTCATCTTCTATAGTTTAGAAATAAAAGATGAAAAATATGAAAATTTTGAAAATTCCGTGAAAAAAGGGCAATAACTCCTACGAGGGTTTTTGGATTATCTTCAAAATTTCAGGGTGGGTAGATCTTGACATGCTGAACATTTTGCAACTTAAAGTTGACTTCTATCTCTTATAGTTTTTCTGATAAAAAATTATAAAGTTTAAATTTTGCAAATTTTACATAAAAAGGGCAATAACTCCAAGACAGGTTTACGGATTTTCTTCAAAATTGCAGGGCAGGTAGATCTTTCTATGCTGATCACTTTAACTCCGTCAGATCTTTGATATCTGTAACGATTTTTGAGTTATTTGCAAAAAACAGCAATTTACCCCTATGTTCTATTTTTAGTAACAGCAGCCATGTTGTTTGGTCTTTGGACTAATCGAACACAATTTTTAAACTGCATACCCTGGTGATGCTTCAGGCCGAGTTTGGTTACAATTGGCTCAGCAGTTTCAGAGGAGAAGATTTTTGAAATTGTTGACGGACGGACGGACGACAGACGAAAAGTGATGGCAAAAGCTTACATGGCCTTTTAGGCCAGGTGAGCTGAAAATTATATGTCACCGATAATCTTTTCCTGTAATCAGGCTTTGAAAATCAGGCCAAATTCAGTATTTTTCAGCAATATTTACAAAGAATATATAGGGAATTGTGATAACATGCTCATTGTTTAGCTTTCATATGAAATAAACATCAGATAGATTTTTTTCTATTTTTTGACATTTCAGAGGTACACATTTCAGCTTTAAGTTGAACTAATAAAATCTATATGTCACTGTTTGATTAAGAGAAATATTTTATATAGTTTACGAAACAGACAATATTTATAGTAAAAGGGAGCTAATTGGCGGGAAAGTGTATGTCAATCTATTATGACGTCACAATGAAAATGCCAAATAAGGAATATTCCGGCTTGAAAATCCAGTCAATTCTGCATCCGATATGTGTTTCACAAATGCGCCAATCGAATGCGCCGTGTATTAGTGTAGATCTACCTTAAACACAGTTCGACCTCGAAAGCTCAACTACCACTCTAGCTTGAACTGTTTTAATGGATCAGATGCGTGTTCCAGCCATTAAAGTTTGGTTATATATCATTCATAAATATACTTAGGCCATCCTAAATAAAATAATTGTTTGCTGTTTATCGACTATCAATTTTAGATGTGAGTAGGTAGATAGGTAATTTTTTTTTCTCAAAACCTGTCAAAAAGGGGTTAATTTTAAAGAAAATGTGCTAATAATAGAATTAAAAAAAAATTGTTTGGGAAATGTCAATAAATTTTTTGAGTAGGTAAGTTTTTTATGAGTAAGTCGATAAACAGCAAACAATTTTTTAAGGTTTGCCTTAACATAAGAAAACTTTGAAGAAAAATTTACAGCAATATCTTACCACCAGTTCTATCTTGATGTTCTATTCTCTTCCATGGTTCCTCCATTATATAGCCACACATAAAAGGGTCCTTAAAATCACAGGTTGCTGTTTTTGCTGAAATAAAATCATGCTTAACACTAAAATTTTAAGATGGCCCACTTATATCATAAACAGAAAATGCAACATAAAATCTGTTACCATACAAAAGGGGAATTTTCCAAATCAAAATCTTGTAAATTCCATTTATATGATAAAGATTCTACAGTAAAATGTGAATATATCAAAAGGTGAAGTCAATTTTTTAAGTAACTGGAAAAGCCAGGCAGAAATGCCATTTTACTGTAAATGCATTTTAAACAGGTAATAACCGTGTTTGGATGCAATCCTCACATAAAGTTTTGAATCAGTTTTCAAACAATTGCTCATTTTAAATCTGTTGGAATGAAATAAAATTTTAGAAATCTTCAAACATTTTCTATCTTAACTTGTTGAATAATTTCCGATTATACTTGGCCTACACAACTAATAAGATCAACTGAACATTTTCTAATTATAAATAAAGGGTTACGCGGAGCACAGCATAATACGACCGCAGCATGTCGACCACTGAAATTTGAACAAGTGCAATATAAAGTGAATGTGGACACAGTAGAGAGCTTTACACAGTAACTAGATGGATACAATAAGAAGACTGAAACAGTAATTAGCTGGACACAAACTAGGAAAAACAAGGGATCTGTGAGCATTTCTGTGAGCAAATGCTCACTAGTAATACCCCTGCTCTCATCTTCCAGTCTCTAATAACCTGACAAAGTTGGTAAACAAAATGTAGTACCCCACAATTCTTAAAATGTGTCCCACAATATGGCATGCCTACACAAAGCTTCTGACAAAATTTCAAGTTTGTATCATTTACCATTGCAGAGAAAAGCTTTACGAAAGTTGTGACAGACACACAGAATAATGAAAAATTGACTAAGTCGGTAAACAAGAAGTAGCAACCCCAAAGGTCTGAAAATGTATCCCACAATATTGCATGACTATACAAAGATTCTGACAAAATTTCAAGTTTGTATCATTTACCATTGCAGAGAAAAGCTTTACGAAAGTTGTGACTGACACACAGAATAATGAAAAATTGACGACAAGTAAACAGGAAGTAGCATCCAGACAGATCTGAAAATACATCCCACAATATGGCATGACTACACAAAGCTTCTGACAAAATTTCAAGTTTGAATCATTTACCATTGCAGAGAAAAGCTTTACGAAAGTTGTGACGGACACACAGAATAATGAAAAATTGACTAAATCAGTAAACAGGAAGTAGCATCTCGAAAGGCCTGAAAATGCATCCCACAATATGGCATGACTACACAAAGCTTCTGACAAAATTTCAAATTTGTATCATTTATCATTGCAGAGAAAAGCTTTACAAAAGTTGTGACGGACAGAATTCGGAACTAAGTCGGTAAACAGGAAGTAGCATCCCGAAAGGCCTGAAAATGCATCCCAAAATATGGCATGACTACACAAAGCTTCTGACAAAATTTCAAGTTTGTATCATTTATCATTGCAGAGAAAAGCTTTACAAAAGTTGTGATGGACGGAATTACGGAACTAAGTCGGTAAACAGGAAGTAGCATCCCGAAAGGCCTGAAAATACATCCCACAATATGGCATGACTACACAAAGCTTCTGACAAAATTTCAAATTTGCATCATTTATCATTGCAGAGAAAAGCTTTACGAAAGTTGTGACGGAAGGAATTACGGAATGACAGACACAGGTAAAACAGTATACCCCCTCCTCCTCCGGAGCGGGGGTATAAAAAACAAAAAAAAACATCTAAATCCGATGTGAAAATAAAGATTTTACATATTTGTGAAAATTGCAATTTTGACCCCTTACAGCTCAGAAACGATAGGAGAACACAAAATACGTTGACATACTACTGAAAGCTTAAGACAGGAGGAATGTAAAGAAAAAAATCCATGGAAATCCGATGAAAAATAAAAATTTTATGTAATCTTTTGGACCTGTTTGGCCCTCATAGCTCGGAAAGGAAACATGTTATCAAATATCTAATAGTTTTGTGCCATATTAATTTCTCATAAGGAATCCATTGAAAACAAGAGGCTCTCAAGAGCCTGTATCGCTCACCTGGACCATGGCTGACATAGATAAAAGGCATTTCCAATAGGAAAAACAAAACATAAAATTTAGCAGAATACTTTTTTTTCTGAAATTACAGTATTCTTGTTTGGTTTCCATGGCAACAGAAAGATCCACCATCCATTACAACCCATAACAGAACACCATTCAAAAAAAATTTGAGCAGGGGTTCCCCTTATAATCAAAGCAATACATAATGCTGAAATTGAAACATTCAGACCACAATTCAAATAAAAATTCAAAAATTTGGGCAGAGGTTCCCCTTAAATTAATAGAGCCAATGTAAAAACTATGTTCCAGATGTGGCCATCTTGGATGAGGTATGGACCTGCCAGATACAATTTTTGGATGGGACCACCTAAGGACTATTATGGATTAGTTTGGTTCTAATTGGAATGGTAGTTTCTGAGAAGAAGATCTTTGAATGTATTTTCCATAGGGTCCAATGTTAAAACTATGTTC
>MJUU01031881.1:66692-80269 GCA_002080025.1 Modiolus philippinarum | reverse complement strand
TAATTATATGCCATGCATGACCAAAAATGATCATGTTTTTTACCAATGGGGTAGGGTGTTTAGGTATGTTCTCAATTAGCACCCGTGTGTTTTGTCTGATCCTATTGAAATGAGTATTTTTTGCAAAGGACCTTCTATACATTTAGTATAATTTGATTTAATCGTTTTGAGAGAAGATGATGAAAAGGATGGTTTTCTCATACTGGGCTCCAATGTTAAACTATGTTCTGCACTTGAGGCAATGTTTTTTGTTGGATTGAAATGAAATGTGCAATCTTTGTAAAGGACCTTCCATACATCATTCCTGTAAAGTTTGGTTGAATTTGCTTCAATGCTTTCAGAGGAGAAGATGAAAATATGATTTTCCCATAGGGTCCTATGTTAAACCATGTTCCGTGCTGACGGCCATGTTTTTCGTCGGATCGGAACGAAATGTGCCATCTTAGTTAAGGACCTTCTATTCATCCTTCCTGTAAAGTTTGGTTCAATTTGCTTCAGCCTCTTCAGAGCAGAAGATGAAAATGTGATTTTTCCCATATGGTCCAATGTTAAACCTAAGTTCCGTGCTGGCGGCCATGTTTTTTATCAGATCGAAACAAAATGAGTAATCTTTGTAAAGGACCTTCTATACATCATTCCTGTAAAGTTTGGTTGAATTCAGAGGAGTAGATGAAAATGTGATTTTCCCATAGGGTCCTATGTTAAACCATGTCTCGTGCTGGCGGCCATGTTTTTCGTCGGATCGGAACGAAATGTGCCATCTTTGTTAAGGACCTAAAGTACATCATTCCTGTAAAGTTTGCTTCAATTTGCTTCAGCCTTTCCAGAGCAGAAGATGAAAATGTGATTTTTTCCATAGGGTCCAATGTTAAACCTAAGTTCCGCGCTGGCGGCCATGTATTTATCGGATCGGAACGAAATAAGCAATCTTTGTAAAGGACCTTCCAAACATCATTCCTGTAAAGTTTGGTTGAATTTGCTTCAGTGGTTTCAGAGGAGTTGATGAAAATGTGAAAAGTTAACAGACGGACGACGGACGGACGACGGACGCCAAGTGATGGCAATAGCTTACACTGACCCTTTGGGTCAGGTGAGCTAAAAACTATGTTTTTCCCCAAAAAATATAATCGGATTTTCCTCAGAAACGAAAGGGAGCTTCCTTTGGTCAAGTTCAACCTTGAGTATCAAAACCATTGAAATCCCCGAAGGCAATCTTAAGTTATCATACGACATAGAGCTAATTCTCAAAGTATGCACTTCTTCATATAAAAACTAAGTTTTTTCCCAAAAATCATTTTCCGATTTTCCTCAAAAAACAAAGGGAGCTTCCTTTGGTCATGTTCAACTTTGAGTACAAAAATCATAAAAATCAGTGCAGGCAATCTTGATTTATCATACGACATAGAAAACGCTGACGGACAGACCGACAGATGGACGGACAGGCTGATTACTATAGGGCGCCGCCATTTCATGGGGGGCCCTAATTACAGTACACTTATAACCCCTTTTTAAAGGCAGTTCCTATTGGCACATATTTTCAAGGTTCATTTTCATATGTGTCAACTACTGGTATTTGGTATTTGGCAGGGTGGCCCACAAAATAGGCCTTCATCCGCAAATGGTCATCTTTTCAACCCAAATGAGATTGTCATCAACAAATTCCTCCAGAGAACTTTTAGTAAAAAACATAGAAAGAACTCTATGATACCTCTGCTGTACAGGAACAGGAAAATTTGGTCAGCCCACACGCAAAAAGAAATTTTTAATCAGTGGTCAGAAATGACAGAATTGACAAGGAGAAAGTCTTTTTCTAGGCCCTGTATTTTACCTTCACTTAAAGAAAGAAAAAATTGTGCAAAATCAAGAATTCACAGCTTTTAAAAACAATACTTGGGATGACTTTGCCAGAAAAGATTTCCTCTTTCATGTAAATAAGCAGATCTATGTTGTCATTGCCATTCTGAAATGCTGACAGTGAGACAATGTTCAGTACAATCATAAATTGGCACTTAACATGTCAACAAAGACCACTCTTTTAAGTGTTTAACAGAACAAGGACAGTGAATGGTATTACTTTAATCCAATAAAGGGTTTTTGGAACAATGCAAAATTACTTGACTGTAAATTATAACAATGTAACAATAGTCCAACAATCTATAATTAAAATAAAACTGCACCAAGGTCAACATCCTTACCACATGCGCATCTTTGTTATAGGTACAAATTGTCCAGCATTTAAACTGTAGGAATTGGGCAGTCAAACTATGTACACTATAAAAAGTACTGATGAAAGATAAATAGACAATATATAGGAAGTGTCTTTAAATATCAACTGTATTTGTACAAGGCTTAGAAACAGATTGACGTGCCAAGTACAAATACATTTGATATCTAAAGACACTAATTATATATTGTTTTTATCCTGCTATACATAAAACAACTTCATTTGATGGAAAATATAACATAATAAAGGGCTACGCCAAGCGCAGCATGATACGACCGCAGCATGTCGACCACTGAAATTTCAACAAAAGTAGTTTAAAGTGAATGTGGACACAGTAAAGAGCTTGACACAATAATTAGATGGACACAAAAAGAAGCTAGACACAGTTATTAGCTAGAAACAAAATAGGGAAAAAACCCTTTTGATTACTTACTGATAAAAAACCGTAAGAGCTATGCAAAATATGTACTGTCAACTAAAACTTTACATCCATAGAAATTCAAAGAAAAAATCCATCGAAATCTGATGAAAAATAAAGATATGACACATTTAGAAAAATTGCAATTTTGGCCCCTTTGACCCCTTGTAGCTCAGAAACGGTAAGACCTACAAAAAATCCGTTGATATACTACTGAAAGCTTAGCTCAAGAGGAATCCAAAGAAAAAAATCCCATCGAAATCCGATGAAAAATAAAGATTTGACATATTTAGAAAAATTGCATTTTTGGCCCCTTTGACCCCTTGTAGCTCAGAAACGGTAAGACCTACAAAAAATCCGTTGANAAGTTTACGACAGACGGACGGACGGACGGACGGACGGACGACGGACGGACGACGGACGACGGACGACGGACGCCAAGTGATGGCAAAAGCTCACCCTGGCTTTAGCCAGGTGAGCTAAAAATGAATTTTTCGAGGATTTTTGTCTGTCCATAAATACCGGAAGCAGGCATGGCTTAAATCAATATTCTGTATAGTGTACAAGATACAGCTGTGCAGGATACAGCAAGGCAATATTCGTAGGGCTTTATCTGTATAGCAAAAGCTACCATTGCAGGATAAATGGACAGTGTTATAGGCTCCCCAACAGATTTTGGTCGAAGACCTATAAAAATGCAATCAAGTGTTTAAAGCTTTTCCCCACCATAAAAATTATCAGGTTATATTATGCAAAGTTTTACTCTCTTTTTTGCCAGGCGACCTAGCTTTACTTATTTGTTTTCATCATTTCATTCCACAGTGCTCCCTAGTTAAATCACTGTTCTTTTAATGGCAGTCTCTCACTTTTCGCCACCAGCATTTCTAAGGTCCATTTCAGAACTTGCACCTATTCACTCACATACAAAACAAGAACTGTCGCCGAATGGCAGCCAAAGATACCCCCCGCTAATTGAATCCTGAATCGATATGGTAAGTGCAAAATTAAGTTGGTGTGGACACAATACAGGTGTGGACACAGTACAAGTATGGACACAGTACAAGTATGGACACAATACAAGTATGGACACAATGATATAATCTTCAAGAAAAAACTTTTCCAAAGGGTTCCAATGAAAACACTGTCTAAATCAGACAAATATAAAATTCACCCTTTTTTCAGCCTATTTGACATTTTACACATCTACATATAGTGTTCTTCCTTTGTCTAAAGTGTCATCAAAATCCTTCAAGTGGATTAAGAGGAGTTGTGCGTATGAGGTAACCCATACATGGGGAATCAACGAAAAGTCAAAGTCGGATTATCTCCCCTTCCTGGTTTCAGACAATAATTATATTCCTTCATGCACATCTCCATAAAGTGTCCTTCCTTTGTGTAAAGTTTCATCAAAATCCTTCAAGTGGTTTAAGAGGAGTTGCGCTTACAAGGTAACCCATATATAGGGAATCAACGAAAAGTCAAAGTCAGATTATCTCCCCTTCTTGGTTTCTGACAATAATTCTATTCCTTCATGCACATCTCCATATAGTGTCCTTCCTTTGTGTAAAGTTTCATCAAAATCCTTCAAGTGGTTTAAGAGGAGTTGCGCTTACGAGGAAACCCATATATAGGGAATCAACGAAAAGTCAAAGTCGAATTATCTCCCCTTCCTGNATCATACTAAAATTTGATAACAATCCGTTCACTAGAACTAAAGTTATGCTGTCCACAGACGCCGACGCCGACGCCAACGCCGACACCGACACCGACGCCGACGCCGACGCCGACGCCAGCGCCATACTATAATATGACCGCAAAATTTATGCGGTCGTATAAAAATGAATTTTTCGAGGATTTTTGTCTGCCCATAAATACCGGAAGTAGGCGTGGCTTAAATCGATATCCTGTATAGTATACAAGATACAGCTGTGCAGGATACAGCAAGGCAATATACGTAGGGCTTTATCTGTATAGTAAAAGCTACCATTGCAGGATAAATGGACAGTGTTATAAGCTCCCCAACAGATTTTGGTCAAAGACCTATAAAAATGCACTCAAGTGTTTAAAGCATTTCCCCACCATAAAATTTATCAGGTTATATTATGCAAAGTTTTACTCTTTTTTGCCAGGTGACCTAGCTTTGCTTATTTGTTTTCATCATTTCATTACACAGTGCTCCCTAGTTAAATCACTGCTCTTTTAATGGCAGTCTCTCACTTTTCGCCACCAGCATTTCTAAGGTACTTTTCAGAACTTGCACATATTCACTCACATACAAAATTCTGCCTGGTCTAAAATGGTGAATATTAAATATGGGTGCACTGTATGGATATATGGCTATTTTTGGAATAATTATATCTTATGTAAGTAAGATGCATTCTGATTGGCAAATAGTCAATGTATATTCTGGCAAATACCCCTTCACCATGGTAGTTGTCCTAAAGTCATCTATGCGCTTTAATGATAAACACATTCATTGTAATTAAATAGATATATCATGAAGGTCGGGGTATTTGCCAAAAATACAAGTCTTAGGTCTAAATTTCCCTCGCTATTCAGGCTCGGGAAATTTTACCACCTAGCGACTTGTATTTTTGGAAAATGCCCCTCTTTATCACGATATATCTGCTAAATATATTGATTTTTTTATTTGAAAGCCTTCTTATTTGGAATTTATCTTGATAGAGAGCACACTTAAATCAGGTGAGCAATTTAATCATAAAGGAATTGGCTGAGGACTGAGGATTAAGGAAATAAAATAAAAGTACTGTTTCTTTTATAAATTTTGACTGAATTTCCTTCACAATCAAGATGTGTTTGTGAAACACTGTATATGTCCTGAAGTTTAGAAAAAACTTAATATTATGGTTAGAGTTACCTTTCTTTACATTCAAAAACATATGAAAATTGAATTTAAAAATGTCTTTTGTGACCTTGACCTTTGACCTGACCTAATTTTTCTGGGAATATTTATATTGCTTTGATAAGACCTACTATACACTTGACAAGTATGATGAGTCTATCTTTAATAGTTCAAAAGTTATAGCCAAGGTTAAAATTTCGGATGCACAGACAGACACACAGACAGACAGGACAAAAACAATAAATCTGCAAGGGGCGTGAAAAAAAAAGATAACTTACTTCCTTTTTCAGTAGAAGGTGTCCATCTAAACGTCTCCCATGTAATACATTTGTCTTCTGTTATTATTGTGTATCCACACAGATCTAATGGATCAAAACCACATGTAGTATCAAGTATACCATCTGGAATAAAATGAAAGAAATCCAAATTCATATATCAACTAATGGTACAATATGTTTGTATAGCACTTGGTTAAAATAGAGATCACAGTTATACCTTATGGAATACAATTTTTAATTACTCTCTCTATTTGATTTTGTATTTGCTTGAAAAGTTTCAAAATCTCTTACTCTGACTTACATCAGAAATAGAAACAAAATAATTTCATTTGGCTTTTTCAGACTTAGGAAGGAATAGCTAAAGGCATCAACAAGATAGGTTGAATACTTATAAGGGTTCTTCCCTTGCATCATGTTGATGTGGTGGCTTTTGATTCAAGTCTGATATCTAACTTGGATTTAAGTAACATTGAAACAGAGGCAAAACCTTTATTGAAGAGTCCTTAATATCTTCAAAACCCGTCTCAGCTTTTAATACCATACTGCTGCTTGGATGTTTTCTTTCCTTAATTAACATCTTTAAACAGTACATTATCTAAGACCAACTGCTCACCATGTAGTTTATGAGCACTGGTATATAAACTATAGTTCATTTTCAATACTGCCAAATTTTCAATTTCTATATATGTAAATTTGACATCTGTACTTACTGAAGCCAAAATCTAAAAGTGTTTTACTGGGTTCTAAAGCTTCCATTTATGTACAATTCATTCAAATTGACTAGTTATCTTAGGGGTTCTGGAGTTCTGCTCCATGTTTATATTTTCAGCCCAAATTTAGAATAAGAATTTCTGCAAGTAAATGACACCTTGACCTGTAACCTATTGACCAAAAAATCAATAGAGGTTTTTTCATTTCTCTCAAGCTTTTATCTTGGTATGTTTCATCAAAGTCCATTAAATTCTCATGTTATTCTCTAGAAACCAATAAGTTTCAGATGGAAAGGTCAGCCAATCACAGTATAGTACCTCTAAAAGGAGTTTAGATAATGTATTCAATTCCGCTATTATAATTTTCCATAACTTTTCATTATCAAATCAATAAAACTTACGCTGACACCCATCCATAGATACTTTGATATTATCTACAGCAGTGATTTGTGTATCTGTATAAAGTGAAGAATAAGGTATTCCAGTGGTGTGTGCAAATACCAAAGCCATTTCACCGACTGCTCCATTCAGACTTAAACATCTTCTGCTCCACTGAGATGCCTGATTGGTTGTAGTCATCAAGGGAGTGATTTCATCGTATTCAAAATCCTGGATTGATCTTCCATTACTGAGAGGACGTATCCAACCTACTTCAAATTTAGTATAAGGACGCCAGTTTAGGTAGTCAAAAGTAACGCTCTCTGTACCCAATGCGGTAAAATATTGTGATACCAAAAATGCCTGACGACCTTCATTTCTGTTTCCACTTACAGCATAAAAGTAGTTTCCTATTAAAAAAAAATACTGAATAAATGATTGCTTGTGAAACAAAGTTTTCTTATGAAAGAAAAAAATTACAAGTACAGTGCACCCTCTTTATGTTGCCACCTTTGGGACCAGAGAAAATTTTGGCAATTAGTGGGGGAAGCGATAAATCGATGGAGTAAATAACTACCAATAAAATGGTTGGCGATAAGTTGGGGATCGCCCTTAAAGAGGGGGGATATAACGAGGGAGCACATTACAAGTAGTATGACTGATGTTTACAATACCAAAGTTCCCTTCATTATACAAACTTCATCTAAAATACCATGTCTTTTATCAATGCAAATATGATTGCAGCTCCTTTATCTTTTGTCTGTATGAAATATATAGCAATAATTCCAAATGTAATTGTAACGTTCATTTATTTCGATATTTCCGTTTGCCCATGAATCCGCTCCGCAAAAATAAAGTGCAGCAAATAATGACGTCGTTAACATTGATCACGCAGTTTCCAATGTAGAAAATTTGAATTATAAGGATTAAACACTGATTTTTAGGAAATTATGTAAGTATAAACTCCAGCAGCTCACTCACAAACTTTACATAAAATCATTCGGACTTTATTCAGTTTGTGAGTGAGCTGCCGGAGTTTATACATAGATAATTTCGTAAAAATGAGTGTTTAATCCTATAATAATTCCACATCAACAGATATACCTTGAAATTGCATAGTTGTTAATTTTTTCAGGTGAAAACCTTAGCCCATTCCAGAAGAAAATATATGCCAAAATTTAAGCATTTTAAACCTTGTAATTTGATGAATAGTTCTATATTTTTCGTGAAAAAAATAATAGAAAGAGGTCTCATCTGGATCATGGCTAAAATAAGACAATAGTTTCAGATAAAATCTATGAACAGTTTTCGCATAGGGTTCATTGTTAAACTATTTCCCCATTGGATGTCATCACATTTATTCAGTGGACTACCCGAGGACTATTGTGAACATGCCAGGTACTATTTGGACTTGCAGTTTCAAAAAAGAAGAACTTTCAATATGTTTTCAAAAGGATCTAATGTAAAGCTATGTTCCCCACTGGCGGTCAACCTAAATTGAGGTATGGGCCTGTCAGATAGCCTTCTTGGACAACTTTGACTAAGCTTGATTCCAATTTGACTAGTAGTTTTCAGAGAAGATTTTTGAATGTTTTCCAATAGAGTACAGTGTTTCAGCTTGTTCCCAACTAGCTACAGCCTACAAGTATGGGTCAGGTTAGATCCTGCAAGATAACTATTTTGATTGATTGATTGATATGGGGTTAAATGTCACTTTCAGCAGTATTTCAGCTATTTCATGACGGGTCAGTTTTAGTGGTGGAGGAAGCCGGAGTGGCCAGAGAGAACCACCGACCTTGGACAGGAAACTGACATACCTTATCACTTATGATTGTAAGTCGAGTGCACCCCTTTTGTAATGTACAAAGCGGGACATGAACTCACACTGCAGTGGTGATAGACTACAGTGGTTGTATGGGTAGTAGAACTACCTAACAACTCGGCCACCCAGGCCCCGATAACTATTTTGAAGGGGATACCCTAAAAACTGTGATAAGTTTGGTT
The DNA here is from genome assembly GCA_002080025.1 of Modiolus philippinarum. Classification (NCBI taxonomy): domain Eukaryota; kingdom Metazoa; phylum Mollusca; class Bivalvia; order Mytilida; family Modiolidae; genus Modiolus; species Modiolus philippinarum. The sequence continues at coordinate 71,394 of MJUU01031881.1, read as the reverse complement.
TCTATTCAAATGACATTTCTGCACTAAAGATTTTTTCAAATTTTTAAACGCAACCCTTGCCGAGCATTCAAAATACTTACTATCAAGAGAGCAAAAATGTTGTTTCTCACGAGATATGGTTGTGGATTTTATTTTTCTAATGATTTCACAGAGATATTGGACCAAAAAATGACCCCCTTTTCTGATGATCTAAAATAAATGTGTTATTTGACCATGATGTCATCAGACATGGACGCTTTTTTTAATGACGTCACAATGATAAGTTGGAAAAAGGCATATATATTTTATGTCATCAAACACTTGCTGAGAACATTCTCTAGAGAGCAAAATCATATTTCTCCCATTGTTCAGGAAACGTGAAAACAGGACAGAAATTAGAGAAAAATAAGTCCCCTACAGATTGTTTCAATTTCATATATTAATTCAGATAGATATTGATAATATCAAAAGATTATTTAATCAAAATGTGTCATGCTATTCCTTTCGCCATTTTTAATTTAGCTTGCACTACCTATCCCAAGATTACAGACAAAACTGTTCCAAAATGCTGTTCTCGGACACATTTTTGCTATCGTAGATGTGCTGGATATTCTGCAGAGTGAAAGGAACGTTGCATGAATTTTCTTAAAAAGAAGGGTAAAGGCCAGAATTTCTTGTATCTTGCCTAAAACACAGAATTTGCTTTTTAGGGGATTTAAATCCTAATATTTGATCTGCACTCATAACAACACCTTTAATTCTTACCTGAAGCACCATTAGCAGGTAAATAAGAATTTTCACCTCTCTCCCATTTCACTTCCTGGTCAGTTCTAGTTGGAGTATAGGAACCTGGTCCTATTGTGAAATCACCGGATGCTTCATCTACAAAATATAATTACTGAAATGAAATCAAAATACCAACACATGTTGACGCAGAAATGTCTCAACTGAATATTCATAGCACAAACCAAATAGTCCCCTCAGCAGGGAAAGATTAAAGCACTCTCCTGCTTGCCCATGGCAAGTAAAATCTGTGCAGGGCAAGTTAGGTTTGATGCCAACTTTTCCGCTTGTAGTGTTGAAATTTTATTTACCTCTAATTCTGAATGTTTGAAGGGCAAGCTGATCTTAAGAAGGGCAAGTAATATATAATGGTGACTTGTCTGATGGAAAAGCTGACTATTAATTCTATATCAACCCATTGAACAATGAATTTATGGTCAACATTGTATAATATACAGTTGAATTTGGATGGCTTGAACTACAATAACTCGAACACCATGGATCCCTCCAAAGCTTTTTGTGGTCCCTATGTTAAAGTTTTAACATACTTCTACCTCCATATCTCGGAACACTCCTTTTCCTCGAACTATTTCAATCAGCCCCTTGGGTGTTCGACCCATCGAAGTTGGACTGTATGTCAAACTGTATCCAAAAAGACGTAACAATGCATCTTATATAAGGAGTAGCTGAGAAAGAAACATAATCATAAAAATCTTAATTAAATGACAGTCCAAGTTACATGATAGGTATAAAATCTGCTAACATGGGATGAAATAAAATTTGTTTTTCAGCTACTTTGAAACAGAGATGAGGGTCATATTAATGTGGTTCAATAGTGTTTGATCATATTTAACTCTCTTCATTGAAGAAAGTGAAGTTCATAGTAATTGTAGCCTTAATACAGGAGTCTACAATGGTGTTTATTTCGCTGAACTTGATTACTTTTTATTTAGGGGCCGATTCCGACCTGCCGTTGGGTGTGGGAATTCCTCACCATTCATTGAAGATCTTATGATGGCTTTGAGTTGTTATTACTCCCCTTTGGGTCATTGTCTCTTTGACACATTCCCAGTTTCCCTTCTTTTTTCTATTGTTGAATCATGGACAACCAATACTCATGTTCTTTACTTACGAGGACAAGAATCCTCTGTTACTTGAACATCATCCACGGCTATGTCACCAAGTGGACCATTTCCACGTACAGCTATAAAATCTACTTCTACCATCATATCAGCAGCCATATTCAATGGTGTACAAACTTCAAACCAATCATTTCCTTTGTTACCACTCAAACTAGTTAGCGTTTTTACAGAGTTATCTGCCTTTGATTTGGCTTGTACCAGCAATGACCCAGTGTCTGTTCCATACATATGATATTTGTATTTCAAATTCTGCTTTCCTGTAGTATTGAATTCTGGGAAGGTCATACTTGTAGCATCTCCATGGTTACCGTTAGTAGCATCTGCATACACATAATAGCCTACAAAAAATATGTGTTTAAAACAATTTACAGCTGTTTGGTTTCTAGTTTTACATTGACTGAAAAACATATGTGGATTCTTTCTTTTTAACAGAAAAATTGTAGCTTACATTCTAGTGAAATTCCTTTTTTCAGAAAATACTCCAAGTCTCTAGATTTGACCTTCAATTTGTAATGAAATAGTTTATGACAAGAGCCTGTATCATTTTTCTGGACCCTGGCCTACACAGACATTCAAAATAAACTCAAAGTGGATAGGCTTATTTTCGAGCATGTTAATAGACCTTGACCTTGACCTTGACCTAGACCTCAGTCCAAAGCTGAACTATGCTCTTGGCTGGCAGCCATTTTGGATGAGGTGCACCTACTGGTAACAATTTTGAAGGGGTCCATCTAAAGACCAATGAGCCCAAGTTTGGTATTTAATGGCCATGAGAAGCTCTTTGAACGTGTTTTCCCATAGGGTCCAATGTCACGTCATGGCAATCTTGAATGAATTGCAGATTAGCAGTACACATTTTTTAAAGGGCCACCCAAGGACTGTTTTTATAGTAAATTTTTTTATTGCACATAATATTTTTTTGCTTGTGAGTGTGTATTTGATTGTCAGACTATGACATAATTTATATTTTGTACTAAAATTCTGCAGGAAAAAAATCATCTTTCAAAAAAAAAAACCATGATCTGTATACATTCAAGATTTTAAGAAGTTACAAAATAGGGACATAACTGAAACACAGATGCTTGAATAATACATGTACTTGTGCTTGGATTAAACATTTAAGATAAAACGCAAATGAATAAAACACCAGTGAAAATGCTCCAAGACTTCAAGTAAGATTTCATGTATATCAGGCTCAGTAGGCTTTGTCTGAGATAAGAAGTCTTCAAATCTGATGTATTAAGATTTTTGTTTTACAATGCAACTCAGGTGTAAGATTCTATATTTCAAGAAGGTTGGACCTTAGCAGAGAAACTTCTGTATGTATAGTGAATACTGAAAATACAACAGTCAAGTAATATGAAAAAGAAAGGAAATGGAGTAAATGTGAAGGAGACAACATCCCATATCCAGGTTAAAACGACCCAAAACAAAGCATCTAGGGGTCATCGTACCGTCTTCAACACAGTGAGGAAACTCACATCATATAGCAAGCCCTAAATACTAATCTACAAGTTTTACCATCAGTAGATGAATCAGGTCCTGTCAATTTTGAAGTCGTTGGACCAGAATGTCTATTCCACTTGTAGGTGTGACTCTGTAATGGACAGGAACAGTTGATATTGTATCTACACATGTATGGCTGATCGAAATCACATTTGTCATCCACTATTCCATCTAAATCAGAAAAAAACAATTACAATGTTAATATAATAATCCAAATCTAAATACATGCATGGCATATAAGTTTATCAAAATGAAAATTGACTTGGCATTTTAATCAGAACTCAAATAAATGGATAATGTTCAGGCTAAACTAAGATCAGGACCTTTGCTCATGAGTAATGGAAATTCAACATACAGAATAATTATATTTAAAGCTTAGTTCCATAAAAAAAAAGTGAATACACAAATGCAGAATGGTGGGTAAAGACGCAAGATATAAAACATTTGCTGATGCCAATGTTGACACAAATGTAGTGACAATAACCCTCTCAAAGATCTATAAAACCACTTACATTTACACTCTTCATTAGTCACCATGACATTATCTATGGCTATCAATCCTTCTCCATAACTGGATCGTGTAGCCAGGAATTCCAATTGTGTATTGGAGTCCTTATTTAGAGGTACACATGTCTCCAGCCATCCTTCATCCTGTTCGCCAGAACGGTACCACAGTGCTTGCTGGGATGTCCTTAGCCCACTGTTTATATCTGTAACTCTTAAAGATCCAGGATCACTGCCACCAAAATAAGAATGAAATGTCAATGCAGATTGTGATGATGGTGTAAAAGCTGGCGATATCATACTTGCCGAGTCCCCTTCATTGCCTTCTGGACTTTGGTAATAGAAATATCCTATTAATAGAATAAAATGTAGAAATGAGGCAAGACCTTCAAATATTTGTCTATTTAATTCCGGAGAGCATAAATTAAGTCCACATTCTGTCCAATAGTAAGTGTATGGGGACTGTAAATATAAGGTTTTCTATGTAACTAACCCTGTAGCCCTGTACAGCAAGGATTGTCCTACACAAGAGTGGACCCTAATAGATGTCTCGCCCGTCCTTGCTTGTCGCTAAAACAGTCATGTACTACTCAAGAGCAACCTACAAGCCAAATATTATTACCATTCCACTTACAGTAATTAAGAAACTATTCTAATCAGAAACACTCAACTTTGTTCACTAGACCATGAAATTGAGGTCAAGGTCAAAAGCCATATGGCAGACTGACATGTACTAACCAAAACCAAGCTATATACCAAATATCATTGACCTATGGCTTGTAGTTATT
>MJUU01031881.1:45067-66639 GCA_002080025.1 Modiolus philippinarum | reverse complement strand
TAGTTATTGAGAAACAGACTTAAGCAAAAAAGCTTAACCTGGTCACTGGACCGTGAAATTGAGGTCAAGGTTTAAAGCCACATGGCAGACTGACATGTACTAACCAATACCAAGCTATATATTAAATATCATTGACCTATGGCTTGTAGTTATTGAGAAACAGACTTAAGCAAAAAAACTTAACCTGGTCACTGGACCGTGAAATTAAGTCAAGGTCAAAAGCCAAATGACAGACTGACATGTACTAACCTAGAACAAGCTATATACCAAATATCATTGACCTATGGCTTGTAGTTATTGAGAAACAGACTTGAGCAAAAAAACTTAATCTGGTCACTGGACCGTGAAATTGAGGTCAAGGACAAAAGCCATATGGCAGACTGACATGTACTAACCAAGACCAAGCTACACCCCCTGATTCGTTTAATTTGTCTTTTTTATCTTTCGTTTTTCGTTTTCCGTTCGTTCGTGTATCGTTTTCCGTTCGTTCGTGTATCGTTTTCCGTTCGTTTGCATTGATGGTTCGTCTGCACGATAAACGCGTTCGTTCGTTCGTGCAAGGAATCAAACGATTGAAAACCAAATAATTAAATTTGATTGGTTACTCCACTATCGTTCGTTCGTCTGCACGAACGCTAGTATCGTACGTTCGTTTGTGCGTTAGTTCATCATCACAATCCCTGTTATTGTGCACCGATGATTTAGTAGTACATTATTTATAGTGACTTTCTCCATTCGTCTTTAGTTCAAATTTTTATTTACTTTGATCGCACTTTTGTAACTTCACGTTAAAGATTCACCTACTGAATAGGTTGCCTGAATTTACCTGCAAGGCTTCATATAAAAAATTTGACGTCTGTAAGAGACTGTTCACGATATCAAACACCAAACAACACCATCTGCATGTTCGGTCAACGTTTAAAATTTATAAACAAAAAACTTCTTAGAAACAAACTATTTACGTCAATAATATAACATAAAACAGATTTTATGTAATATCTGGGACTAATATACAATCAGAGACATATAATTAATTATATGTCTCTGATACAATGTAACATTTATACTAGTTCCAGGTAATACATGTATTAACCATTCAGGAAGCCGACGCAAACATTAAATTGGAATTCCATACTTTAGTCAGCAACTTCTTTTAAAAGCAAATATATAATTACGAAAATGAAGTCCACTTTGGCCGAAGCATACTTACTGTCACAAAATTTTATATGTTGTCTTGTGTACATGTACTTTTGTATATTTCATTTACCCCAGGGCGTATTATTGCAACCAGCTTTTTTTGTCAACTGAAAAGCTATATGAACTGAAAATCCCCTGTTTATTAAAAAAGAAAAGAAAATAAGAAAAAAACATCACAGGTGAAGATCCAGTATATTTTTACTATTACTATTTTCACAATAATAACTTTGTGTATGGATTTCGATATTTGATATTATCTGCACTGATGAGAGAATCATGAGATGTAAGTTGTTGAAATTTTCATATGCAGAATATAAATTTGAGTAATTTCGTACTTTGTTTCCACATACACGCATCCATTTTCGGAACTCCCCGTTCCGCCATGCAGGTTCAAACATGATATTACCAGATAACCTTCTTTACTGAATAAATCATTCACTTTCCTTGGTGTTTTTTCCATGGATAAAATGCCTGTTACAACAACATATCTATAAACAATCTTATCTATAAACAATCTTTGTGAAAAACGAGTAAATCTGTCTTTGCAGAACTTTGACACGGTTCGCACAATTTAAAAAAAAAACTTCGTTGCTGTCATAAAATAAACACGGAACACTTTATATTTTTATTATCTGCACTGATGAGAGAATCATGAGATGTAAGTTGTTGAAATTTTCATATGCAGAATATAAATTTGAGTAATTTCGTACTTTGTTTCCACATACACGCATCCATTTTCGGAACTCCCCGTTCTGCCATGCAGGTTCAAACATGATATTACCAGATAACCTTCTTTACTGAATAAATCATTCACTTTCCTTGGTGTTTTTTCCATGGATAAAATGCCTGTTACAACAACATATCTATAAACAATCTTATCTATAAACAATCTTTGTGAAAAACGAGTAAATCTGTCTTTGCAGAACTTTGACACGGTTCGCACAATTTAAAAAAAAAACTTCGTTGCTGTCATAAAATAAACACGGAACACTTTATATTTTTAACCCCTTTGAAAAGGTGACAGATCAATAAACTTGAGCGAGGATGAGTAAAATACAGGGGTTTGTGGTAATTAAAAGAATTCATAAACTGTGTGTTGGCGACTTTGCAATTACACAATTTATTTTACTGAATTGCATAAATTACACTGAGAAAATCAACAAGACACAGAAAAAAACTGACAAAATTAACAAAATGTAATAAAAGATAGAACACCTGTTTATATTTTGTACACATGTTTCGTCAGTATGTTTAAGTAGATTTTGGCGGCACTTCATTTCCACGAATTTGCAAAAAATAGCATACATCGTCTTTGCAATTTATGTTAACTTCAGTTCTCGTAAATCATACCTCATCTCCACAAATTGTCAAACCTGTTGAAGGAATACCACGAGTATGAAAACACAATGTCATAATAATATTTGTCCCGAAGAATAAAACGTTATGTACAGAAAATTTTCCCGTTGAAACAATTTTAATTGCAAATGGAAGATTAAAATGATTTGCAAGTATTATGATATTTCTCTAGTAGAAACTGTCTTAGGTGGAGCAAATATACAGGCATTGACAATAAAAATACAGCTTTTTTCGTTCTTGATTCTAACGGAAGAAGACATTCAGATATGCTGTTTTCGAATTATATTTATATACCCGAAGTGAGATTTAGTCAGTCGATTTTGAAAAGCTAACATTTCGTGAATTGTTTTGCAAATTAATCTCCTTGAATGTATTGTATGCATTACGCATGTATACATGTATATGTGAAAATCTCACATGGAAAATCTAGTAAGTTAAAAAGTCTTTCATCGTTTTGAGAAATGTATTTTGCCAGGAACGGAATAGGAATAGGAAATATGACCGTATCATTTTGTCCTTCCGTAAATTGAAATAGATTTTATATTTAATTATATTTTGTTTGTTTCATTTTTCTATAAAGAATTATTATTTGGATGTTTATTTCTTTCATGTTTTGTCGATTTCATTCTTTTATCCTAATTTGATAGACAAAGTAGCGATTTTTTACACAAATATTGTTTATTTTTATCAAACCATAAATATTTTCGGCTAAAATGTTTCAAAAAGTTGTGTCACAAAGATTCCTTTTAATTATCAATTATTGTTTATCTGTCAAACCGAAACAGACAATGTTTATTAAAAAGGATAATCCGACTTTAAGCCAAATAACTTTTTTTGGATAAAATTGTAAAAAGTCATTTTATTGGATAACGTAAGTTTCTTTCCTTCCTGTCAATCAATTTTCTAATATTTATAGTATTTTTATGAAATATATTTTTGTTATATTTATTGTTGATCATTGAAATATGAAATATGGAAAAATCAGCAACTTCGCATTTATGTGAAATGCAAAGCTATTTCCCTAGAAACAGAGACTGTGATTCGGTTAAAAAACACCCGGTCAAACTACTGTCTTGTATTTGTCAAATACAAACTCCCTATCAGATTGATACACAAGCAAATATCTATAAGGATACACATGGTACAAGGAATAAATCACACAGTTGAAGACAAAAATACTTGTTCCTTCCATCCGGATGGTTGGTGTACGCAGGGCTTGAATATATACATGCATTAATGTGCAAATTATCAAATAAATGAACGTGCAGAAAAAGCAATCATAAAAAATTACATTACTGTTCTTTCGGAAAACCCAAAGTGTAGGATTTTTTGTGGCAGCTGCCAAAAGCTGTATTAAGTACTAAAATGAGTTATTTTCTAAGATAGCCTATTGAATCACTTAGTTCAAAATTCAGATATAGCTGCACAAAGATCACGGTAACGGATAAGCAATTAGCGACCGTGAAGTTTCTTTCTTTTTTCCATTTCTATTTTCATTTTTTTTTTGTAATTGTTGCGCAGAAAATACCGGTAAATAAATAAAAAGTAGATCGACCTTTTTACGTTACTATCCATACTATTACATTAGTGATTTTTTCATGCTGGACCACCACAAATTCAAAATGTATCAGACGTTCCGTATAATTAGCTTTTAATAGATATTTTAGTCAAAAGCCGGTGAAATGCCATTCATACATAGGGTGCTGTCCAATGTGAAGTAATAAACCGGTGGCACATAGGATAAAAACGTTCGTTTGTACACACGATTAGAGCATTCGTTTGTACATACGATTAGAGCGTTCGATCGTTTGCACAATAAGAGGGTTTGTTTGTCTGCACGCAATATTACAGCGTTCGTTCGTGTACACGATATGAATCATTCGTTTAGACGATACTGGCATGCGTATTACCTTTCGTTCGTTCGTTTGTCGTGCGTTGGTGCATCGTTTATCGTGCGATCGTACATCGTTTTTCGTTCGTTCATATATCGTTCGTGTGGGTAAGTTAAACGAATCAGGGGGTGTATATACCAAACATCATTGACCTATGGCTTGTAGTTATTGAGAAACAGACTTAAGCAAAAAAACTTAACCTGGTTACTGGACCGTGAAATTGAGGTCAAGGTCAAAAGCCATATGGCAGACTGACATGTACTAACCAAGACCAAGCTATATACCAAATATCATTGACCTATGACTTGTAGTTATTGAGAAACAAACTTAAGCAAAAAAACTTAACCTGGTCACTGGACCATGCAATTGAGGTCAAGGTTATTGAGAAACAGCCTTAAGCAAAAAAACTTAACCTGGTCACTGAACCGTGAAATTGAGGTCAAGGACAAAAGCCATTTGGCAGACTGACATGTACTAACCAAGACCAAGCTATATACCAAATATCATTGACTTCTAGCTTGTAGTTATTGAGAAATGGACTTTGGCAAAAAAAACTTAACCTGGTCACTGGACCGCGAAATATAGGTCAAGGTCAGATAATTTTGGGTCCGACAGAAAGGGTTCGCCGTAAGCTACCTATGGACCAAATATAAAGTTCATACATCAAAGGCTTCTATATAAAAACTTGATTTTAGGCCGCCGTCGCCGTCGCTGTCACACTTTGCACGCCTATGTCTCGCTTTCCGCAACTTTCGTTGCCGGCAAGACAAAAATCAAAAGAATCATGACCAAACTGAAAAGTGACTAGGATTAATTTACATATCAAATAATAAGTCAACATCTCAAACTGAAAGGAAGTCGTGGTATATTGTTATTTTATGTTATTATTAAGTCCCAACGGCAACAAATCCTACAACAAGTGTGCACCCAAATTGATGTCTCGCCTGTCCCTACTTGGTCACAAAATTGATGTGAAATCTCAAACTGACTAAATTAGAAAATTTTACATGTTCACTGGACTGTGAAATTAGGGTAACTGACAAAAACAATGTAGCAGACTGTCATGTATCACCCCAAACCAAAATGCCAAATATCAGTGACATAGCACTAATAGATACTAAAAAACCAAACATGTTCACTATACCATGAAAATGACGTCAAAGGCTAAAGCCAAATAGCAGACTGTCATGTTCCATCTAAGACAAACCCCCATTCCAAATATTTTTTTACCTTACATTAATAAATACTTAGAAACTCAACATGATCACTGGACCATGAAATTGAGGTCACAGCCATAAAGCACACTGTCATGTACTACCAAAGACTAATCTATATACTAAATATCATTGGCCTACCACTTATAGTTACTGAGAAAATGACCTTATCACAAAAACTTAGCATGCTCACTAGACCATGAAATTGAGGTCAGGGACAAAAGCAATATGACAGACCGTCATATACTACCTAAGACCAACCTACATATCATATATTATTGACCTATCACATATAGTTACTGAGAAAATGACCTATTCACAAAAACTTAACATGCTCACTAGACCAAAAATTGAGCCATATAGCAGACTGTCATGTACTACCTAAGACCAACCTACATACAATATATCATTGACCTACCACTTATAGTTACTGAGAAACAAAACTAGGCACATAAACTCAACATGTTCATTGGACCATGAAATTGAGGTCAAAGACAAAAGCCATATAGCAAACTTGTCATGTTCGCCTCAAGACCAACCTTCATGCCAGAAATCTTTGACCTACCACTTATAGTTACTGAGAAACTTTCATGTTAGTTTTTTGTGATGACCTAATCACAAACTAGAGGCTCAGAGACTGAGCCTGTATCGCTCACCTGACAAAATGCTTCTCTGCCATGCATGACCAAAAATGATCATGTTTTTTACCAATGGGGTAGGGTGTTTAGGTATGTTCTCAATTAGCACCCGTGTGTTTTGTCTGATCCTATTGAAATGAGTAATTTTTGCAAAAGACCTTCTATACTTTTAGTATAATTTGCTTTAATTGTTTTGAGAGAAGATGATGAAAAGGATGGTTTTCTCATACTGGGCTCCAATGTTAAACTATGTTCTGCACTTGAGGCAATGTTTTTTGTCGGATTGAAATGAAAAGTGCAATTTTTGTAAAGTACCTTCTATACATTTAGTATAATTTGATTTAATTGTTTTGAGAGAAGATGGTGAAAAGGATGGTTTTCTCATACTGGGCTCCAATGTTAAACTATGTTCTGCACTTGAGGCAATGTTTTTTGTCGGATTGAAATGAAATGTGCAATTTTTGTAAAGTACCTTAAGTCATCATTCCTGTAAGTTAGGTTGAATTTGCTTCAGTGGTTTCAGAAGAGTAGATGAAAATGTGATTTTCCCATAGGGTCCAACCCCTGTGAAATGAAGTTCAAGAAGTCATGAACTCTTCATGAACTGTACTTGAACATCTTGACCTGTTCTTGAACAGTAGTTGAACTGTTCATGAAAAAATCTCACTTGAGTTCATGAACTTGTAATTCATGAACCTGTTCAAGAAATGTTCTTGAACTGTTCATGAAAACAATCTCACTAGACTTCATGAACATGTACTGTTTAAGAAATATTCTTGAACTGTTCATAAAAAAACAATCTCAATGAGTTCATGAACATTGATACAAGAACTTGTTCAAGAACATTTCTTGAACAGTTCATGAAAACAAACTCATCACATTTCATGAACATGATGTTCATGAATCTTTTCAATATATGTCCTTGAACATTTCATGAAAATACAAAAGAAATGAATTCATGAACAGGATGTGATTTCTGAGACTGTTTTTTCTGGAATAAAGGATGAATTTTCTGTAACTGCAGTCTTAAAAATTCTGCAGTATTGAGATAAAAGAAGGGTTGCAATAAAGTAGAGAGCAGAAAAACAAATTTCTGGAAACTCAGCCCATCTCTAGATTTTCCATGGTGCCTCAGTGTGTTTACCATGAAAAATGAAGAATTTTTCCATGGAATTCCATGGGTCATGGGAAAATAAAATCTTTAAAATAATTCCATGGAATTCCATGGAAACTTTTCATGCATAGCATGGAAAGCTGAACTTAGAAAATTTTAGTCATGGAAATGGTCATGGACGTAGGCCTTAGTTTTATTTTCACATGGAAAATATTGAAAGTTCGACCAAGTTTATTTTTCACATGGAAAATATGGTCAATGTGAAAAATAAACTAAGTCCAATAGTGACACAGTACATTTGTTTAATGTTGAATAATATAGGAATTAATTAATTGGGCTAAAATAAATCTCCCTCGATATTTAAGAACGTTTGTCAACTGGAAGTTTACTTTATCATTTGCTATGATAAGATGCAGGGCCCTACAAACAAACAAGGCGTGTAACGCCTGAAAAATGAAATAGACACTCTGAAATCACAGGAACTTTGCATTTAGACGTGTTTTGAGGCTGAAAATATACAACCTAGCAGGAATATTTTATTTCAGGGCATAAATTTGAACTGAACACTTTTCTTTGCAGGAAGTTTGGACATAAATGCAAGTCACCTTAAAGCAAAGATTTAAGATAAAATATAACTTTTAAAATTTTTGTGACCAGGAACTTTTTGTTGTCTGGAAACAGATTAAGGTGTAAAATTGGACTTTTCAAACATATTAATGTGAAGATTTACAAAAAGCTATATCACAACTGGGACTAATATACAATGTAACATATTATATCAGTCCCAGATCACAGCATATAAAACTACTTCAAAAGGATATGATAAAATAAAATATTTTAAAAATGAGTTATTTTGCTCAAGGACGTATGTCCTTGTTTTGCTCATTTATAAAGATTTAGTATGAATCACATCATGAAAACTTGAACTTTTTGTCAATTATAAAGATTGGATTAATGGGGTATACCCGGGAAGTGTGGCTGGCCTTTTCAGGCTAGAGGGAAACGGGATTGAGGCAATAAAATTGTTGAAAAACGGACCTGAAAACGGGAAAAGGGTGTCCAAGCATTGAAAACAGAAAAAATGACCTCTTTTAAAAGTCTTTGTAAAATATTCCCCGAGTCTTTGGAACAGAAAATCGGCAAGAATACAGCATTTCTGGAAACAGATCTACAAACTGAGTGTGTTTTGAATATGCTCAATGAAAATGTATAGTTTCCCCGACCGATGAACAGAATTAGCCTCTGTTTTCATTTTTGTAGCGGGAAAATATTATCCGACATGTTTTATATTTAACAATATTTTATATATAACTGCATTGGTATTTTTTTTTTTTCNAAAAAAAAAATAAATACATAATTACACTATTAGGATACAAAAGAAATTTACCCACCACCAATAGAAAAAATAAATGGTGTTCTACCCCCGGTGGGAATTTTAAATGGAATAGCCCTTATCCAAAAGAATGCTACATGGAAATAATTTTTTATAATCTCAGCTATCGCTTAAAATTCGATCTAACTTTATATATATAAGATAACCTCGTTTTAAGTAGTGATCCTTGCGACAGCTTTCAAGTGCACTTCAAGTTCACTAGTGAACGCGAAAATACCTGTCATGGAATAGCTACCTATTCCAAAAAAGTGAACTTCGCGACAGCTAAGAGAATTTGAAGTGCACTTGAAAAGTGAACTTCAAGTTAACTTTAAGTGTACTTTTTGGAACGTTGCGTCTGCACCCATCTGTAGCTCTTTGTTCTTGTTATATAAATAGCTCACTTCTGGTTAGATTTGAAGTTGGAAACGTATATATTGTGGGTAGTTTCCACTGAATTTTTCAATAAATTAATACTGAAAGGTCAGTTTGCCTTGCTCTCAGTATAACGAGTTGATATGTACAAGGTTACAGCCCTACAATGAACAGGATTAGCTTCAGAAATCTAATCATTTTACTTCCTGTTACCGTAAATAGACAGAAATAGAAATGTGAATAACAAAATTCACAGAGACTTATGATATTGACAGGGCGACTTAAATTCGCTTTTTAGAAGACCTTAAGGCGACTTGAGGCCCAACAGGGCGACATTATCGCCCTTATCGCCCAGTTTGGCGAGCCCTGGTATATAAGATGAAGGTTATAACAGGTTCTACTGTATTTTGATTTAGTACATGTATATTTCTTGTTTTACATGTAAATGAATTTGCATGTTGAATTTTGTTGTGGGGTTTTCATTTGAAATTGGAATACTGACTAAGTATACTGGTAGATATAGTGTTCTGTTTGAAGTAAAACCTACCTGAATTTCCATCTGCACCATTACTTGGAGCATTTTTGCTCTGTCCACCATCTTGTGCAAACTTAAAGCCTTCACTTCCTGACACAGATTCCCTGGTATAACCACAGGCATTTTGATAAGAGAAGGTGCAATTAACCCCTTCCTTCTCTGAAGGACAGGCATCGTCAAGTACTGAAGCTATGTTAGAAATAAAAGATTTGTTTTCATATACTTGGACAGTATATAGTAAATAACTTATGGATCTTATGACCCTATGTCTCTTACTTATTGCTAAAAAGACAAACACACTTTTTTAATAACAGACAACTATCCCTTTTTATGAGGTTCATTAAATCCAAATTTTTAGAGAGTAATTTTCCTTCCTTGCAAAACATAACATTAAGTTATTGCATGATTGTATAATCATAGATGCTACAAAACAACAGAAAAATCTATTTGAAGACCCTTTTACAAGTTTTATGGTAAGCTTTGTGCATAAAAACCCCCATGAGCATTTTCAAACTTAGCAAGTATGCACTTTTTCCATGACTGATTATTTATACTATAACTAATCCAAGATTCTGATTATCGCAAAATATTCAACGAATGATCGAATAACGCAGTAATTCACGAATGCGCGGAGCGCATGAGTGAATTACAGCGTTTTTCGATCATGAGTTGAATATTTTCGATAATCAGAATCAAGGATTAGTTACAGTTTTTATATAGATCTTCATGCATATTTGATGGTCCCGTTGATAATTCAGTTCATGAACTACGTTTTCAAGATTAATCCGCTGTGACGTTTACTTAACAACAACGTTGACAACGTTTATTGTGACGTCACTTCCTAGTGTGAAATTATGGAAAATAATTTCACAGTTAATTATCACTTTTCTTTCACTGGGAAATCTCAATCTTTCACTGCTATCTATATAATAAGGTAAGATAAAGTTGCTGTGATGTGAATACCCATAACAACAGATTCGAAGACAAACTTTTTTAATCAAAAATTTTGATATTCATATGCAAAATAAACTACAGAGATTCTTTGTTCATTTCTGGGTTCCTTGTACAATTTCAAAGATTTCAAGAATTTTAAAAGTTTATTAACCAAAGGCAACAAGCAAGAATCCTTTTACTAAAGCTTTACTTTAAGACATGTAAATATGGCACTTTTACAGATTCATTTTGTTTGGACTATTATATGACACCCCTCCTTTCCTTTGTTAACACAGCCATTCTGGAAATCCTATAACATTATACACATATCATCATACAACTGTGGAATATTTTAAATGCACTCTTGCACATGTATATGACCTGAGGACATACTATTTAAATGGGTGTCGTACAAAATAATGACAGTAATGTTATCTAGGTGTTTTGAAATATGATCAACCAGCATTTGGATACCAGAATAAGCTATATTCACCATTTGTCATTTACCCTGAACAGAATCATGAGTTTGCATTACAAGTCTTTGGGTTAAATAAACTGTGGACACAGGCCATGTCTCACCCGCCCCTGCATCACCTTAATTTGCAAACTGATCTACTGCAGCAGCAATAAAAATAAAATATCATCTTTAACTGTGTTTACAATTTCCTTGGAAAACAAGAGGCTCTCAAGAGCCTGTATCGCTCACCTGGCCCTTGATTAACATAGACATTTTATGTTAAAGAGCCCTTATATAATTAAACTATAAATCCAATATCCCTAATTAGTTAAAGGGGAGAAGACCTCTGTTAGTTTAATATTGGACCCCATGGGAAAAACTAAGTTCCCCGCTAGCTGCCATGTTGGTTATCGCGCTGACCTGAAAAACACCTTTTTGCAAGGGACCACTCAATGACTATTGCGGCCAAGTTTTGTTCCAATTGGCTCAGTACATTCAGAGGTGAAGATCTTTGAATGTGTTTTCCCATAGGGTCCAATGTTAAAACTATGTTCCCCACTGGCGGCCATGTTGGATATAGTGCGATCCTGAAAAACACCTTTTTTGCAAGGGACCACCTAAGGACTATTGTGGCCAAATATGGTTCCAATTGGCTCAGTAGTTTCAGAGAAGAAGATCTTTGAAAGTGTTTTCCCAGAGGGTCCCATGTTAAAACTATGTTTCCCCCTGGTGGCCATCCTGAATATCGCGCTGACCTGAAAAACACATTTTTTGCAACGGATCACCTAAGGACTGTTGTGGCCAAGTTTGGTTCCAATTGGCCCAGTAGTTTCAGAGGAAAAGATCTTTGAATGTGTTTTCCCATAGGGTCCAATGTTAAACTATATCCCCCGCTGGCAGCCATGTTGAATGTAGCACAATCCTGAAAAACAACTTTTTGTAAGGAACCACCCAAAGACTATTGTTGCCGAGTTTGGTATCAATTGGCTCAGTAGTTTCAGAGAAGAAGATTTTTGAAAATGTTTTCCCATAGGATCCAATGTTAAAACTATGTTTCCCACTGGCGGTCATCTAGAATATAGCACCGACCTGAAAAACATCTTTCTTGCAAAGGACCACCTAAGGACTATTGTGGCCATGCTTGGTTCCAATTGGCCCAGTAGTTTCAGAAAAGAAGATCTTTGAATGTGTTTTCCCATAGTGTTCAAGTTTTAAAACTGTGTCCCCCTCTGACGGCCATGTTGATTGTAGCGCAATCCTGAAAACACCTTTTTTGTAAGGGACAACCCAAAGACTATTGTGGCTAAGTTTGGTACCAATTGGCTCAGTAGTTTCAGAGAAGAAGATCTTTGAAAATGTTTTCCCATAGGGTCCAATGTTGAAACTATGTTCCCCGCTGGCAGCGATCTTGGAAATTGCGCGGACCAAAAAAACACCCTTTTTGTAAGGAACCACCCAAGGACTATTGTGACCAAGTTTGGTTCCAATTGGCTCAGTAGTTTCAGAGAAAAAGATCTTTGAAAGTGTTTTCCCAAAGGCTCCAATGTTAAAACTGTTTCCCGCTGGCGGCCATCTTGGAATTTGCGCAGACCTTAAAACACTTTTTTTGTAAGGGATCACCCAAGGACTATTGTGGCCAAAGGTGGGTCCAATTTGCCCAGTAGTTACAGAGGAGAAGATCTTTGAAATGTGTTTTCCCATAGGGTCCAATGTTAAAACTATGTCCCCCGCTGGCAGCCATGTTAAATGTAGTGCAATCCTGAAAATCACCTTTTTTGTAAGGGACCACCCAAAAACTATTGTGGCCAAGGTTGGTACCAATTGGCTCAGTAGTTTCAGAGAAGAAGATCTTTGAAAATGTTTTTCCATAGGGTCCAATGATAAAACTATGTTTCGGCTGGCGGCCATCTTGGAAATCACGCGGACCTAAAAAACGCCTTATTTGTAAGGGACCACCCAAGGACTATTGTGGCCAAGTTTGGTTCTAATTGGCTCAGTAGTTTCAGAGAAGAAGATCTTTGAAAGTGTTTTCCCATAGGGTCCAATGTTAAAACTATGTTTTCCGCTGGCGACCATCTTGGAAATCTGGCGAACCTAAAAAAACACCTTTTTTGTAAGGGTCCGCCCAAGGACTATTGTGGCCAAGTTTGGTTCCAATTGGCCCAGTAGTTTCAGAGAAATAGAATTTGAAACGTTTTTTTTTCCATAGGGTCCAATGTTAAATTTTGGTCCCAGTTGGCGGCCATCTTGGATGACGTACAGACCTGAGCGACACAATTTTTAAAGGGGACCACCCAAGGACTATTGTGGATAAGTTTGGTTTCAATTCGCCCAGTGGTTTCAGAGGAGAAGATCTTTGAATGAAAAGTTTACGGACGGATGGACAGACGGACGACGGACGCAAAGTGATGGCAAAAGCTCACCCTGGCATAGCCAGGTGAGCTAAAAATGATGTGATCACTTGTGCATGACTTAGAAGCCAGGGCCACCATCTGGGTGTGGAATCAGTATGTACTCCCCAAGACACAACTGCATGTCAAATATCAAGTGCCTAGGACTACTGGTATAGGCTGTACAAACTGCTTGCTAAAAACTTAATGTGATCATTCATGCGTGACTTAAGGGCCAGGGCCACCACCCAGGCCTGGAATGGGTATGTACTCCCCCAGACGCAACTGCATGTCAAATATCAAGTGCCTAGGACTACTGGTATAGGCTGTACAAACTGCTTGCTAAAAACTTAATGTGATCGTTCATGCATGACTAAGGGGCCAGGGCCACCATCCGGGCGTGGAATCGATATGTACCCCCAAAGACGCAATTGCATGTCAAATATCAAGTGCCTACAACTACTGGTATAGGCTGTACAAACTGCTTGCTAAAAACTTAATGTGATCGTTCATGCCTGACTAAGGGGCCAGGGCCACCATCAGGGCGTGGAATCGGTATGTACTCTCCAAGACGCAATTTCATGTCATATATCAAGTGCCTAGGACTACTGGTAGAGGCTGTACAAATTGCTTGCTATAAACTAAATGTGATCGTTCATGCATGACTAAGGGGCCTGGGCCACCATCCAGGCATGGAATTGGTATGTACTCCCCAAGACGCAACTGCATGTCAAATATCAAGTGCCTAGGACTACTTGTAAAGGCTGTACAAACTGCTTGCTAAAAATTTTAAGTGATCGTTCATGCGTGACTAAGGGGCCAGGGCCATAATCTAAGTAGGGATTTGAGTTGTACCCATAATAATGCAACTGCACATCAAATACTATGGACCTACAACTAACATAAGCTTGTTAATTGACAATATTTTGCAATTGTTGACGCAGCCGCCGGAAACTCTATCCCCAAGTCTCTCTTCCGCGACTTTTTTGTTGCAGGTGAGACAAAAAATAGTTTTCTTGGGAACATATGATTCTACTTTTTTTTTATTTTGGGGTCAGATTTCCCCCATTCCACTCCATCTTATAAGTTCCATTATATACTCTCACTTCGTCTATAGCTATGTCTCCTGTATTTGAAGTTCAAAAAACA
The DNA here is from genome assembly GCA_002080025.1 of Modiolus philippinarum. NCBI lineage: Eukaryota > Metazoa > Mollusca > Bivalvia > Mytilida > Modiolidae > Modiolus > Modiolus philippinarum. Next base: position 52,017 of record MJUU01031881.1, on the reverse strand, counting down.
TCCAATCTTAAGGAAAACACTTACCACAAGTTCCATTATATACTCTCACTTCGTCTATAGCTATGTATCCTGTATTTGAAGTTCAAAAAACATCCAATCTTAAGGAAAACACTTACCACAAGTTCCATTATATACTCTCACTTCGTCTATTGCTATGTCTCCTGTATATGAAGTTCCTTTGATTGCATTAAAAGAAATCTACAAAAAGAAATCAATTTTTTCTAATGACATGAAATCTGTCCAAACAAAATCACGATTGACAAAATGATATTCTAAAATTGGCCAAAATGTTTGTAAGTTTTTAACAGACAACCTTAGCAATAATCTGCCAACATCAAAATAAAATAAAATGTGTCTACGGGTCACAGATTCCCAGCAAAATCAGAGTTATAAGCAGACAGGAAGATGAGCTATGCATTCACAAGGGGAAACACAGTACAAATCAGCATACCAAAACTTCAGATCAAATATCAACTCATCACTATATGAACAAGCTGAGAAATCTTTGACAAATGGTTGGATGTACATACATAGGGACTAAGTATGGTGGAACGGACTGACAGACACAGGGTAAAACTTAATGCCAAGGCCATATAATATGCGAGATATTTTTAAAGATGGCTTGAATATCTTAAAAAAAATATTTATTACTTCATTTTTACTGTTAAACAAAAGGTTACTGTGACAAATCAACATAAGGATTGATTCTAAATTTCCATCCCCATAACGTTGCCATCAGAAACCTTTTGCTGAATAAATTTAAGCAAATAGTCCAGAAGGATCCCCTGATGGCTGAAGTGTTTCCTTCCCCTCCCCTCATGGCATACAGAAGGGGTAAAACTATCCATGAGCATTTAGTCAGCAGTGCACTAAAACCAAGAAGAGTTATTGCTGACTATCGGGGAACAAGAGGATGCAAGAGAGCCAGATGTGTTACCTGTCCTTTGTTGTGGAAACTAGCGAAGTCTGCGGTCCAGACAATGTATTTACAATTTATAACGGTTTTACCTGTATTACAGAAAATGTAGTGTACTTGATTATCTATAAGCTGTTCTCAAAACTATATGTTGGGGAGACTAGACGCCAATTGGGTGATCGTTTTGCAGAACATTTACGTTCTGTTAAAAATAAACTAGACTGCCCAGTCGCAATCATTTTTGTCTTCCTGGACACAGCCAGCATGATCTACAGATCACTGTTCTAACTTAAGTGGAAGGAGGTTGTGATCATAGACGTATGCTTGAACAGCGAATCATCCATCACCTCGGTACAGTAAGTTCCAGGGGAATAAATGTAAAACAGAACACCGTAGATTAGATATTGTTTTTATGTTAACTAATCATCTGTTGTTCATGTTGTTTGTCTTTTGTTATTTATTTATCAATTGATTTTGTAATTTCTGCATATACACCTAACGTTAAAATTTTTTTCTATTTAGGCCATGTCTTTGATGTTCTTTTTACAGGGTTTTAGTTGGAGACAACAGAAGTGAGACGTGTCTCTGGTCCATGGTGATGTCCTGTTCTTCTTTTTTCACCCTCGCAAAAAGGATTTAACTCCGAAAATTTGGGCATTTTCTTTCTTGTACATATATTTTTTAGATTTTAGTTTTATTTAATATTTTTATTTTGTTGTTCTCCATGCACGACAGCTACACAAACCTTCTTATTCTGTCTAATTTACACAACATAAGGATACCCCAGTTCTACCATTTTTTTTAAATATATAAGTTGTAGAATTATCTCCTCCTACACTTATTAAACATTTCATCAAAGTCCAATGGGCCATTATGAAGGACATCTATTTTTTTCAGTAAATATTTGGATGTAAAAAATGCCAGATTTTTAAAACATTTCATATGATGGTAATTTTCTATAAAACGGCATTTTCAATAGGTTAACTTGGGAACCCACTAAAACACATCTAGCATATGAAAGTTTTATAGTTCACATACATGTATCTGCAGAGCAAGTTTCATTACAATCGGACCAATAGGATTTTTGGATTTACTGTTAAAAATGAAATTTTTTGGAGTTTTTACAGGTAGTCATTTGATTTTGACTTGAGTTATGTTCCTTTGGCCACAAAATCCTAGTTTTTGTCACTTTGATTTTGCTGCCATCTGGCGTTAATTGATATATCTACCGAATTATTTTATTTCCATTGTTGTCTTTCCTTCTGCATCAAAATTTACCAGCAGTTTTTATTATGTGTTAAATACCTTAAATCTCTCTGGGGCCACCAAAAAATTACTGTCACCAAAGAAAGTTACAGAAAAGATCTTTGAAAGGATTTTCCCATTAGGTATAATATTTAAATATGTCCCTTTTTGGTAGCTATCTTGACTAGAGAGTGGTATCGTTGGACACATTTTAAAAGGGAATTCCCCAAAAATTGTTGAGACAAACCCTGATTCAAATTAGACACTGTGGTTTCAGAGTAGAAAAACTTTGTATTGTGGATGAATACATTTGTAAAATGTCTTTCACTTAAATTTCAGTTTCTTTAGTTCATGTATTAAATAAATACAAAATACAAACCTGTAGTCCATTTAATTCCGGAACATCAACTCTAGTAGAGTACCATTTTTCTCCTTGATTGCCTTTCATTGACCACAAAACAGAGCCAATCGTATCATTTTGCTGTCTAGCTTTGACTTGCAGCTCATTTACTGTAGCTCCATACATATAGTAATAAAATGACAGACACTTATCTCCATCTAAAATAAAGGCAAATGTAGGTCTTATTTCATGTCAATAATTACATGTTATCAATTGTAACAAATTCAACAATGAATATAAGCTTTAGATGATATTTTAAACTGACTTAGGAGTGAAAGGATATGGAGTAAATGTACATAACACAAAATCTCTACAAATCTCTCTGTTAATGACTGCTTTCCAAGTGAACTTCAGGGGGGGAGAGACAGACCAAAATTCCAAGTATTTTTCAAGCTAGGTTAGGTACCTTGAAACCTTGACAGGTGCAGGATTCCAATCCACAGAGGTGTCAAACATTGTGATTGAAAATCCATGACCTTTACCACTGGTATTACCAACTCAATTTATGAAAGAATGTTTAATGGTATAGTTGTTTGGGCAAAAGAAGTGTACGAGATAAAAATTATTAATGGAAATAAGGTCAAGGGTAATAAATTTTTTTCACCGAATATAGTTATTGCCTGAAAATCTTAATGTGCACCAAGTTTGGTGGAATATGATGAGTTACAGATTAAAATAAAAATAACAAATGAAGAATTCATGGCTCAGTGAACCTGAATCCTGGAAATTTGGTTGGAATATGACTATTAAGCTTAGAAGGAAAACCTGCATTTACAAACCAACGTAGGACAAGGCATAACAATGAAAGATGACAGATAGTAATTCTATGAGTCAGCCTTTCTTACACCAGGAGACACTACAGTACTGAAATTGCAGACAACAGGTTAGCATTGGCCATTTGGACACTTTATGTCTCTCCTGTGCAGATAAAAAATCAAATTAGTTTGATATAACTGAGTCAATGTAATAAAATTTGTTGAAATACATTGTAAGTGAATAAGACTATAATTACAGTGGAACTTTGATGGCTCGAACACCCAAGGGACCAATCAAAACAGTTCCACTTCGAGTTATTGGGGTCAAACTATGTTTAAACTTGAACAAAGGGATCAGAAAAAGAGTTTGAGGCATCCACGGTGTTTGAGTTATTGAAGTTGAAGCCATCGTAGTTCCACTGTACATGACAATAACTGTAAATATCCAAGATTCTTACTGGTTTAATCAGTATATCACTCTTATTTCCAAAATGTGATGACTGCATGTGAGGTTAACATCACTTTTTAGCATTTTAGTGTGTAGCCGTACATAGTATCAAGGAAAATACAGATTTTCTATGATCATAATTATCACATCCTTGACAAAGTGAGGTTAACATCACTTACATGCTTTAGTGTGGAACTATATATAGCAATAGGAAATATCTAAATATCTGATCAGCATGTTACACAAAAGAAAGAAAGACAAAAGTTAAATTTACTGAACAATTACTTATATAACAAATCAATTAATGACCTTTGATACAACAAATCAATGCATGACTTTTGATTTCGGTAAAAACCACAATTTAACAACCTGATAAATGTGATAATCACTTTGGCTGTAACCAGCCGTGGTAATAATCACATCTCTTGGGTTGTTATTCAATTATGATGTGAACCACACTAAAGTCATTAACTGTATATTTTCCTACCATCCAAATCCTTTCCTAATGTTAGTTCGTTAGCTTCCCCAACACTGCCATAACTGGTTTCCAAATATATATAACTTCCACTTCCATGAAAGCCATTACAGGGACCAGTATAAGATGATGGTGTACAACCCTGTAAATATATTAAATCACATGTCAATCACATGAATATATTACTAAGGTGGTCTGCTTATCACAATAGATACCCAATAACTGGTATACGATTTTAATCACATCATCTAAGACTACAGTGCCCCCCCTGTTATACGGCCCTCTTAAATGGCAGTCGATCCCTCACTTATTGCCACACATTTTCACAATCCATTTTTCAAAAAGTTGCATATATTTTCTATGTGATTTATTCCCTCAATATATATTGCCATCCTCACTTATCGGCAATACTTTCCCTGGTCCCAAAGGTGGCAATATAACAAGGGTGCACTGAATTCAACGTCATGTATTTCTTGTTCTATACTGATAACAGACATTTATAGATCTTGTAAATTTCAAAATTTTCCTGTATTTACTTGTAAGCAACAATATATTCAGAACATTAATTAATTTCCAAAATGGCCATATTGCTCATTAAAATTATTGCAGTTGTTTACATATGTGTTATGGTCTCATGTTCATTTACTCCATACCCTTTCGTAAAATATATCTTTTTTGTTTAGGCCATACCAAGTTAATTAATTGGCTCTCACGCCATTTTTCATTGAAACTGATGATAAAAGGAGCTGATTTTTTTTATTTGCCAAAAGCTTTTTACATTGGAAAAATAGTAATGGTGCATTACATGATACCCCACCACGTTTCACAAATTTCTAAGTTAAAGGGGGCATAACTCCAGAACTATGTGTAGGGGACATAACTCCAGAACTATGTGTAGGTGACATAACTCCAGAACTATGTGTACCGCTGAACCAAAAATTATATTTGGCCTGTGTTTTGTAGTAAACAATTTACATGTCAAGTTTGAAGACAGTATATTATTTCATTCACAAGATATGAGTACAAAACCCTAAAATTTGCCAAATTTCAAAGTTTCAAGGATCATAACTCCAGAACCCCTTGGACCTCTGAACCCAAAATCGAACTTGACCTGAGTTTTGTGCTAAACAACTTACATACCAAGTTTGAAGATCTTGTGTTATTTCGTTCACAAGTTATCAGTCGGAAACCCAAAAATTCGCAAAATTTCAAAGTTTCAAGGGGCATAACTCCAGAATCCCTTGAACCTCTGAACCTAAAAATGAACTTGACCTGAGTTTTGTGGTTAACAACTTACATACCAAGTTTGAAGACCTTGTGTAATTTCGTTCACAAGTTATCAGTCGGAAACCCTAAATTTTGCAAAATTTCAAAGTTTCAAGGGCATAACTCCAGAACCCCTTGAACCTCTGAACCCAAAATCGAATTTGACCTGAGTTTATTAGTAAACAACTTGCATACCAAGTTTGAAGACCTTGTGTTATTTCGTTCACAAGTTATCAGTCAGAAACCGGACGGACGGACAGACGGACAGACGGATGGACAGAGGGACAGACGGACAGACAGACAGACGGACGGATGAACACACGACTGAGGGTATCACATAATACCTCGCCACTTTGTGTGGCAGGGTATAAAAACCAACAAAAAAGGTTGTGAGGGAGGTAATTTTTTCCCCTTTTTTATTGAAATGGCAAAACATAGGGTCAATGAGGTACTTTTTTTCAAGCCTCCAACTAGATGAGGGAGGGTCTGAGAACAAATAAATTAATTTTTCATGGCCTAACCAAACCTGATATACAAACGGCATATAATTACAGATCTAGATAAGATGTTTCATGTTTCTTAATAGTATACTAGAGTCCAATGATGTTGAAATCCCCTCTAGAAGCAATCTGGGATGAATTGCTTACCTGAACAAGAGGCTCTCAAGAGCCTGTATCCCTCACCTGGCCCTTGATTAACATAGACATTTTATGTTAAAGAGCCCTTATATATAAATAAACTATAAATCCAATATCCCTAATTAGTCAAAGCAGAGAAGACCTCTGTTAGTTTAACATTGGACCCCATGGGAAACACTAAGTTCCCCGCTGGCTGCCATATTGCATATCGCGCTGACCTGAAAAACACCTATTTGCAAGGGACCACTCAAGGACTATTGCGGCCAAGTTTTGTTCCAATTGGCTCAGTACATTCAGAGGAGAAGATCTTTGAATGTGTTTTCCCATAGGGTCCAATGTTAAAACTATGTTCCCCACTGGCGGCCATGTTGGATATAGTGGGATCCTGAAAAACACCTTTTTTGCAAGGGACCACCTAAGGACTATTGTGGCCAAGTAAGGTTCCAATTGGCTCAGTAGTTTCAGAGAAGATCTTTGAAAGTGTTTACAATAGGGTCCAATGTTAAAACTATGTTTCCCCCTGGCGGCCATCTTGAATATCCCGCTGACCTGAAAAACACATTTTTCGCAAAGGACCACCTAAGGACTATTGTGGCAAAGTTCGGTTTCAATTGGCCCAGTAGTTTCAGAGGAGAAGATCTTTGAATGTGTTTTCCCATACTAAGGGTCCAATGCTAAAACTATATCCCCTGCTGGCAGCCATGTTGAATGTAGCGCAATCCTGAAAAAACACCTTTTTGTAAGGAACCACCCAAAGACTATTGTGGCCAAGTTTGGTATCAATTGGCTCAGTAGTTTCAGAGAAGA